>RJWT010050878.1:0-10775 GCA_004365215.1 Cuniculus paca
TCTGTAAGTTACTTTGAGGCATAAGTTGTCACTACTCTTCTGAATGCCACATACCAAACATTGAAATCCACCAAAAGAACAAAAACAATGATACAGAACTTCAAAACAAAATAATAGGACATTAACACTGGTTAATGTATTGTGCATTGTTATCTACAAAGTAATTGATCATATTACAAGATATAAGCATAAAAATGATCCTCACCTTTTTTATATAATTATTCTATTGTAACTAATATGCATCTCATATATATATATGTAAATATATATATATGTTTGGGATTCAGCATGATATTTATACACATGTACACAACATGTACTAGACAAATCCAACGTTTTTTTATCCACTTTCCTTCCTCTACATAAACACATTCTTAACTCTAGTAATCGCTATACTCAATTCAGATCAATTTTTTATGTTTAGCTTCTGTATATGTGACAAAACATCTAGAATTTGTCTCTTTCATGTTTGGCCTATTAAACATAAAACTGTCTACTTCTATCAATTTTACTGCAAATGACAAAATTTCATTTGTCTTTATGGCTGAATAATATTCCATTGTATGTATAATATGTATATAAAATATATGTTGTATTTTTATCTGTTCGTATAGGTGCATAGGATGATTCCAGATCTTGCAGAATTTTTAAGCAACAAGTTGGCAAAACCCAGGAATTTCTTAAGTAGTTGTTGATTAAAGAAAAAAGCCAAGTGTTCACTCTACTCTTTACTACTATTTGAAATTTATGCTTCATTTTTTTGTACTTATGGTACTTTTATTAGTCATTCTCCACATCTCTTCAGGCACACAGTTACAGGTCAACAGGCAATGATCTCTGCCCTGTTCTCCATCCCCCAAAATTAGGAATATAGACTGTAGCAATACTGTAAGAATGATCAACTTATTTTATGACCTGCCAGTACAGCCTCCTTGTATTAGCATATCATTAACAAACTAACACATCTTTTGTGTTTAGGGGTACAGTTGCAGAACAAAGTATTGCCTAGATCACTTGGTAATCCTCACTGACCAGTGCTACCCAATAGCACTTTCTGAGTACAAGGAAACTGTCTTTCCATATCTGTACCAGTGTGGTAGTCACCAGCCACATGCAACTCTTGAGCACTACGAATGTAGCCAGTTAGATTGAAGAGTAGGTTGTTAAATTTCATTCATTATAACTAATATTATAAAATTCATGTGAATTTAGAATTAAACAGCTACCTCTAACTGAAGTCTGTTCTATTGTCCTTCATAGCACTAAATTGTGTAAATCAGGCCTGGACCCCCTCTGATAATCCAAAATCTACAATCAGAGAATGATGAGCCCTTGAAACAAATAAAGCAGCCAAGCATCAGCCACTGGCATCTTTCTTTAATCAGTGGGACAACTATTTCCTATCAATTACCAAAAATGGACATTTCTGAGTATATTTGACTTAATCTAAGAAACCACATTTGGTAAAAATTATGATTTTTACTTGTAACTGACTCTAGGAGTTGGAGTGTTTAAGATTTGAACATCAACTCTACATAAGACATTTCTATTCCTTACACAAATGCTAATAACACTTTTTGTCTTAACCTTGTTAGGATAAGAATCAATCTTGTCATCAAACTCTTAGCACTTTACTACAAGGACACTGTATTTCCAGTCTCACTGCAGCTTTTCTGAACTGTCAACCTCATCTTGTCTTCACTTTCATTAACCAATTGCTGATGATTTATAGCTTCAATTTACAAATATCCTTAACACCATACTGAAGGATTTTACTCTTCTATAAATTTGGGGAAAATTTTTTAAAAGGAATCCTGCATACTCACCTTCTTTGTTTTCACATTTAGCTAACACTTTTGAGGAAAATTATTAATTTTTCATTCATTCATCTGTTCATTCATTCATTCATTCAAAAAATCTATTGATCATATACTAAATCCAGGCACTGCACCAGTGTGTGGGAAAGGTAATGTTGGGGAAGGAGACAAAGGTCTTAATATAATTGAACTTTTTGATAGGCGTGAATGGTCTCTCAGAATAGTAGGAAAAACGAGATTGATAGGCAAATGATGTCAGTGATGCATGCTTCATTTTATACACTGTGATGAAGGAAAGCTGGTATTTGAGTGATGATTAAGGATAAGAATAATTAAAGGAGGGCATTCCTAGCAGAGAATGTGCTCTGTAGCAGACGCAGAGTCCAGTATATACTAAGAATGCTGCAAGAAGAGAAAAGACTAGAGCAAGTGACATGCATTTAAAAATAAAGCTAAAATCACAGTGCAGTATTTTGTGGAGGGATGTGTATGTCATGCTAAGATTTTTTAAAATTTTTATGGAAGCTACTAGAAGCTACTGAAAGGAGAGTATCATAATTTAGAAGTAACTATCTCTGAGTCTCAGTAATCTCACTTGGGGAATTATTTTAATAATAGTAATAATAACAATGGTGAGTAGATTAAAGCACACTGTCATTGAATGTAATCAATATGGTGAAGACTCTTTCTGTACTTGATCAACAGCATTTTGAATGCTTGAACTAGATTTAGCTCAGTGGTGTAAGCACCTGCCTGGCAAGTGCGAGGTCGCAAGTTCAATCACTGGTGCTGAAAAAAAAGGAAATGATATATGACACATGTTGGTTGACCCAATTATTTCTGCTTTACTAGCGTATTTCCATTTTGTAGTAATTGACATACTCTATAATAATTCCCTTAACATTCATTAGTATGTTAGGTAGGATAAAGTTTTATAGTGAGAAAACAAGTAAAAAAAGGATTCAGCAATATCCCAATGTCAAATATTTAGCTGGGATTGGATGCAGCTAATTTGGGTCCTGAATTCATTTAATCACTGTGCTTTGTGACAGTGTCTTTCATAATCTTGCATGACAAGTCTGAATACCACATACCAAACATCGAAATCCCCTAAGATTAAAATCCTTAAATTCAAAATTATGAAAATTTCAACCCAGGAAAACTGAAATCCAGAATGTGGAAATCCTGAATGTTGAAATTCCCAAAACTGTAATTGCCACTGGGGAAAAAAAGCTGTAGAAGAGGAGAAGATAGCCAAATTCTGGGAAAAGAATTAGTGCAATTTTGTGTGTAGACTGGATAGGTGATCCATGTTAGTCGGAATGAATATCTAGAAACCCAATCAAGCCTTATTTTGTGTGTGCCTGTGAGGTGCTTCCATACTTTGTTGGGTGAGTGTAAGAGGTCCAGCTGGGGAAGAACTGGCAGGTTCTTTCAGCAAATGAATGTAAACATACAGTATTCTCCAAGAAGATCCATGGTGTAAAACAGCAGCACAGATTCATCATGACACATGACTTCAAATTACAGCTAACACTCAAGTGTAACTTGACCATCTAAAGACTACCTCCGTGAAACTTCTAAACTTACAGTATACATTTTTCATATATTAAATTGCCGTTTTAATTTTCATTCTTTTTTGTTTTCTTCTGTTTTTCCTCTGTTTTAAATTGCCAGCACTTTTTACATTTTGTTACTATATGTGCTATCATTGTATAACGTCCTGAATTGGAGGTAAAGACTTGTAAAAGTCTTTTCTGGTGCATTTTAAGAGTTATTTACAAATCCTACTCCACAAAAATGCATTCTCACATCATTGACTTCGTGTGTGAGCACTGTGTGGAAAAATATAAAACGTTGAAACTTTCTCAATGAATGAAGACATATGCCTGTTGTACATCTGCATATGTGAAAGATAAAACTTCTTGAGATCTCAGCTCTTCAGGAGACTCCATATATCACGGTGACCCAGCATGGATTTGAATCAACCTTGTTAAAATACTTAGGGTGTTTGTCGCCGTACTTCAGATGACCACTTACAAAGGTGGAAGCACACAATTACCAACCATGTGATTTACTTTTCTACCAATTTCTTTTAAAAATAGCTCATCTGATCTTAATTGTTATACTTATTTAGCAATTGTTAGTATACCTGTTAATGATTATAAAATATATTAGCATTGCCTATTTTATTGTGTAAATAGGCTGTTAAGCATGCTACCTTTTTTCTCAAATACCACTTTTAAAATATAAATGAATGTTTTTTTAAAAATTATTTCTCCAGAGCTATATTTTCAAGATTTTTGACTTTCAGGATTTTAGATTTTCAGAATCTTGATCCTTTGGAATTTCAGCCTTTGAGTTTATAGCTTTCAGGATCATGTTTTTTTCAGGATTATGGTCCAAACCCTGGTTTTGACATTTGAATAAAATAATGCAAAAGTGTTTCTTAGCACAGCACTTAGCAAACAGTAAGCACCAATAAATGCTAGCTACTCTGTTCTTATTACTAACAATTAAAATAATTGTTATCTTACCTCACCTAGGGGTTTCCTTACTATGAAATCCCTGTTCTCCAGATCTTCTCCAGAAGCTTCTGCTTAGCCACATTGGATCTCTACATAATTGGGCCAGTTTCAGGCCCTCTACAAGTAATTATAACTTTATTCTTCTTTCTTTCATGTCTCCAAAGAGTAGCAGCCAAAATTCACTTTTAAGCATCATCCTTCTGTCTTCATTCCCAGGGACTTCAAGATCATGAGCGAAGAAGGTTCATGTAGATCAGGTGGACTCATGGATTGGGGTAGGAAGAGTAAAGAGCTATGATACTATCAGGTATAGACTTAGGTTCCCAAATGGCTTGATGCTAAATTGAAAACTTAATCACAGGTTGTGTAGTGATAAATATTTTAAATATTACTTGATAATCAATTTGAGGCAGGTTTTTTTGTATATGGGAGATGGATATGTGTGAGAATTCACATGCTATGTAATCTGTCCAGCTACAAAATAATTATGTTTTGACTCCTGGGAGCCAGGAGCCTGAGGTAGGAGGATCACCAGCTTGATCTGTGCCAGAGCAAGTTAGTGAAACCCTGTCTCAAAATTTAAAAAAAAAAAAATTTGCAAAGGGCTAGAGATATAGCTCAGTGAAAAGGTCATAGGTTCAATCTTCAGTATCACCAAAAATATATTTTGAATTGAAAAGAGAGAACATCATTGTATACTTATTTGATGTTGAAAATCCTCGGTAGGTATCAAAATAGCTACTTTAGCAAGTCTTTGCTGTGTTGGTTGCAACAATAGAAACATCTAAATTTTAAAGTTGAGAATAAGTCTCCTTTTACACAGTGAAATTTTGATCAATTTTAATAATAATACTTATTTTAGAGTATATTTTAGTTGACTACTTAATGATCATATTGCTATAATTAATGTCATCTTCATACATGTAGTAATGCATTGTTTTATGACTAGTCTCTTAACTTTCTCTTACAAGATTTTATTTTGACTCATGTAGAGTATCTTTAACTCTGAATTCAATAAAGCATTAAAAGATAACATTCTTTTTCAATATGTTATAATACAAAAATGATTTGTAGTTAACATAATATCACCAGGATGGAAATATTCATGAACAACAGCTTTGTGTATTGAAAGTCCATCAATATTGGATCATATTATTATCAGGATGTCAGGGAAATTGCTATATCATTAGTCTAACACTTCATCTGGTCTTATGTAAGTATTTATGTAAATATTGAATTAAATGCCATTAGATTTCTTTCCCCTTCTTGTAGCAGGCAAATAACAAATATGTCAGATTCAAATTAATGATGATGTACTGAATAAGTAAAGGTTACATAATTACAACTCAGCTTCAACAGTAAGGAGCCTATTTAATCAGATTTTGTACCTCTTTCTCCAAGACAGCTGCAGTGCACTTGTTACTTTATTCACTCAACTGTCGCTGTAACAATCACTTTTAAAGTTTGGCTACTTGAAACTGTTTTTATAGTGATGAATCAAATTTCAATTCAAATTCCAGCAATTTGAGTCATAAAACATTGTATAAAAATCCATTTAGTTCTATCTTTTCAGTCTAGGTTTCTACAACAATTATTTTTTAGATTTAGAAAATGATAGAATCGGCATGGTATTGGCAAAAAGCAGACCTGAGGATCAGTGGAACAGAATAGAAGATGCAGATGCAACTACAAAGACACTAAACCACCTTATCTTTGACAAAGGAGCCAAATATGTCCACTGGAAGAAAGTCTTTTTAATAAATGGAGCAAGAAACACTGACTTTCAATGGATCAAAGTTCTAAATATTAGAACAGGAACACTAAATGCACTGGAAGAGAAAATAGAAATTCTGAAGACATAGGTATAGGCAGAGACTTCGTGAACAAAACCCAAACCACACAGGAAATACAACAAAGAATCAACAAATGGGATCTCACCTTAATAAGAAGCCTTTGTACATCAAAAGAAATCACCCACAAAGTGCAAAGACAACCCACAGAGTGGCAAAAATTTATAGTCAGTTATCCTTCAGACAAAGCACTTCTATCTAGAACATATAAAGAATTCAAAAAAATCAGGCCCCCCAATATTCAAAGACCCAACCCAAAAATGGGCATCTGAGATGAATACATACTTCTCAGATGAAGAAATACAAATGGCAAATACATACATGAAAAAATGTTCAGCATCATTAGCCATTTGAGAGATGCAAATTAAAACAACCCCGAGATTCCATCTCATTCCAGAAAGAACGGCTATCATCAAGAAAACAACCAATAAGAAATGCTGGCAAAGCTATGGGGAAAAAAGAACCCTTCTCCACTGTTGATGGGAATGTTGACTGGTGCAACCACTGTGGAAATCAGCGTACAGATTTCTTAAAAAAAACTAGGATAAGTGATCCCATTGACTCAGCTATTCTCCTTCTGGGTATCTTCCCAGAAGAATTACAAACATCATACCACAATGATATATGTGCACCTATGATTATAGCAGCACAATTTTAATAGCCAGATCTTGGAAACAACCCAAATGCCCATTAACTGAGGAATGGATAAAAAGATGTAGTATTTTTATACATGGAATACCAGCCAGTCATAAAGAATGATAAACTCGAGGCTTTTATAGGTAAATGGATGCAACTAGAAACCATACTCGTATGTGAAATAAATCAAACTTGCATGTGTAAACAACGTATAACAAACTGAAAGAGTAAATAAGATCCAAAAGTTCAATATATATATAGTGAAAGGGAAAGAAACTGTTCAAAAGGAAATTATATTGTTTGATCAATTCTCTATTCCTGTTTCTGGTAACCTGAGAAACTATTTTAAAAGTAACAATACACAATACATGAACTCCATCCCCCATACCAAAAAAAAAAAATACACAGTATAACAACCATTGTTAAATTCCTATCATCTTGGTTTGAAACCTAGATTGCTACTATTTTGTTGTTGTTGTTGTCATTATTTTGCTTCTGTTGTTGTTTTTTGGTTTGCTTCTTAATTTTTGTGGTTTTTTCTCTTTAAAATAAAAATAAATAAATAATTGATTTCAGTTTTGCATAACAAACTTCCCCTGCTGTGAGACAGGGAGCATAAAGCACCCTGGTATTTTCTTAGCTTCAGGAAAGGAAGCATACAGGTTGAATGCCTCACACAAAATTAACTCAAAGCTGAATGGCAAAAAGTAAGTTGCCTGAGAGCAAGGCATGTCTTGCCTTTATATGTTCAAAGTCACCCAGTAGCTTTCATATAATAGCAATTGTAAAAACCTTAATAAATTTATGATTAATGGATGGGACATAATAAAGCAAGGGAAAAATTGGCTGTCAAAGGAGCTTTATTGTTCTTTTGCTTGCCTTTAGGAAAAGTAGGGTTAGAGTTAGAGTTATAGTGACAATATTGTATATCAATGTTTGGCATCCTATAACTAGATATCTATGCATTTATGTTTTCTGTCTTGTGTGCTATTTTTTGATACATAGGTTTAGAGTACTGCTATTTAATGAAATTTATATGGAAGATCCATCTGTATTACAAAGAGCACAAATGTATTTATATTGTTCCACTTCCCTTTGGACATTTTTATATTAGATATAAAGACCTTGATCTTTAAAAACTTTTACATTGGATAGAATTTTTAAACCTTGATCTTTAAAAAATTTGGAGACAGTATACATTTAGACAAGAATTTGCCTGTCAAATATGGATACTTTTACACTTTTTATCTTTTTTTATATTTTATTTTTATTGGTACATGTCTGCAAAACATAATGATTACACACTTCAAGGGAGTTAGTACATATATACAACACATCTTAATTCTTTTTTCTGAGCTCCTTGAATGATTATGAAAAATTATCTTAGCAAACTACTTTACAAACTACTTTACTTCATCTTCACATAATACAATGAATATCACTCAAAGCATTAGTGGTGTGTCTCTCACAGTGAATGTATTACAATATTTTAAATCATAATTTTCATATTTTTCAACATTACCGTATTTGTTTTGGACTTAAATGTTTGTATAAAGGAAAATGTATTTTAAATGGTTAATAATTTCAACACTGACAATATATTTTTTTTACTCATGTCCATAATATGGCTGTAATACTATGTTTCCTCCCATATGGAATGTTATATAACTAGTAACTTTAGACTAGAATTAACAAAAAGTTCTTCATCATAATTTAACATACTTTAATGTAGGAGAAATTAGTAATATATAATATTAGATGAATAAAAATAATCATAAGCATAATGAACAAAATATTTTTTTAAAATGTAAAAGAAATACTTTTAGATCTTTTTTAATTGCTTCATCTGGTTTTTCAAATACATTTTAAGTCAAATTTAGTATTGGATATTTATGTTTAAGTGATGCAGTCACCTAGAAGACAATATATAATTCTTAAAATAGATTGTGGGTTGAATTTAAAATCATGAAAAGGATAAAATAAAGCTTCGATATAGAATCAATTTGTGAAAGTACAGAAAACATTCATCAAGAAGACTATTTGCAGCCAGGCATTGTGTTACACACGTGTAATCCCAGCACTTGGGAGGCTAAGGCAGGAGGATCATTGTGAGTTCAAGGACAGCCTGGGCTACATAATGAGTTCAAGGTCCGTATGAACTACAAAGGGAGACTTTGTTTCAAAAAAACAAACAAACAAAAAACAAAGCAAAACAATCAAACAAAGAAGACTTTGCCTTAGGGTACATAATACATTAAAAGTATTAACTTTAAATTTCTTGAAGAAAAAATTCAGAAGTAAGTCATAATTTCTATCAACAAATCAATAATCCAACAAGCTGCCTATTCAGAAACTGTTTTTAAAAACAAATAATTTTCTTTTTGAAATTTCTTGGTTTTACCATGCAAGCAAGTTCTTGTCGTTGTGCATATTTATAGGAATGGAAATGTCCTCACATGCTTCTAATTATTATGATCTATTAATTATTATGATTATAATAGCAACAGGACTCCATAATCCATTTTTGTAAACTTAATGTAAAAATGTCACTGCTGGTTTTCAAAAATTACACATAAATATATTTAACTTAGAATATTTTTTATTACCAGTCCATAATTTCAGGTCTCTCAAATTTATTTATCAAATACTGAGTTTTTACTTTATACACAGTATTATGATAGATTTTGAAGGTGAAGTCATATTTTTCAATTAATACAAAGGGAAACTTCAGAAAAAATATTTTCAAAAAACAACATATGACCAAAACTTTCTGTCAACTGATTGTCAACCTGAGAAGTTACCTAGTAAAGACTCAAAGAGTTAAATAACTAACTCACAGATTTAGCATGAGACTCACTGTTGGGAGATAACACTGACACCTGTTTTATTGTCACTTGACACAGAGAAAACAAACTGACCTGAGAGTCTTTAAAATTGTTGGTCTGTCATTTTGTGATTCAGTGCTTGTCATCAACACAGCTTCTGTATCAATGTCAACATGAAAAGAATACAAAATTTAACCACTTTAAGCATACTGTCTCAAGTGCACTAAAATTAAAGAAAGTCGAGCTCAAATAACAGTAATGAAAGTGATACAGGAGGTAGAGTGTAGCAAAGCTGGCTGGAGAAGTGGACGGGATCTGACAGTTTCACAATCCCAGGGCTGTGACAGATGATTCTCAGGACCCCGAATATGAAACATCCTGTGAGCTCCACAAGATGTGGAGGCATAAAAGAGACCAGACAGACATCAGGAGGAGCTCACTATTATGACTCCTCGTGGTAACCACTCTGTGTCTCCTAGACCCAAGATGGATTTTTATTTTTGCTTTTATTCTTCCTTTTGTTCTTCCCTTTAGCCATTACCTTTTGGCACCATTTTTGGTTTGTCTTATCCAATTCTTTGAGACAAGACAGATTTGGGATACTTTTGTTTGGCAAGCCATTTTCAAAGGAACTACCCAACAGCAAAAGGAATGGCATGTAGCATCTTGGATTTTGTCATTGCAATGGAAGTTAACATAGAAAAGCTATAGAAAGGAAGCATACTGATAATAGTTGTGGTAGGATCTTTAGGTTTCAGGAGCACCATTATTTGACTGGGGCACAATTTATGAACTACAGTTAGAAGAGCAGTACACCTTCAAGTGGGGGAGCTGCCCTTGATATATTTTATTAGGGAGAATGTGGGTAAATCAGCTTGCCTCATAGCTATATAACTATAAATATGTCTGTTGGAAACCAGCTTTAATGTTTCCATGGATATAATTTTAAAATAAGCCATCATGCTCTTGATTATGACACAAGGTATAAATGCACTAAAAAAAATGCATTGACATTCCTCTTCCCTTTTTTGGTTTGCAGCAGAAGCCATTACATACCTAGATATAACCCAGCATGGGAAGAAAAGTCTGATGTTTCTTTTGAAACTCTGGAAAATCCTA
>RJWT010050879.1:0-10786 GCA_004365215.1 Cuniculus paca
GTGCGTGTTAAAGGATTATGTGAAATCTACTCAGCAAATTTCAGTATACAATATTGTATTATTAACTATGACCGTCATGCTATGCATTTTATCTTCAGGTTTATTCATCCTATATAACTGCAACTTTGTTCCCTTTGACCTTCATCTTTCCAACCCTCAATGCCCCGCCCTTGACAACCATTGTTGTATGCGCTTTCTACATAATTGACTTTTTTAGATCTTAAAGCCTGATTTATATATAGATACAGAAACACAATTTATCCATTTATCTCATGAGGGACAGTTAGGTGGTTTCCCTTTCTTGACTATTGCAAATAATGCTGTAATAGATGTGGGGACACATATCTTTACAAGGCACTGATTTCATTTCCTTCTGTAAATACCCAGAAGAGGAATTACTAGGTCATATGGTAGTTCTTTTAATTTTGTACGGCATAGCCACACTGTTTTCTATAATAGCTGCACAAATTCACATTCATGCCAAGAGTATGTAAGGGCTTCCCTTCTCCATATCTTCACCAATATTTGTTACCTCTTGTCTTTCAAAAATAATAATAATAATTATAATAGCTATCCTACTAGCTATGACATAGTACTTCACTGTGGTTTTGATTTGAATTTAACTGTTAGCCATTTTGATGACTTTGGGAAAATGCATATTCTGGTCCTTTGCTCATTTTTTAACTGAGTTATTTGGTAGTTTTGTCTCTTTGCTACTGAGGTGTGTGAGTTCTTTAGAGTATATTGTTAAATCACTACCAACACTGACAATAATAAGTTTTTCCCTTAATTTTCTTATACTTTTATAGTTTCAAGTCATATTCTGGTTTTTACTAATTTCGAGTTAGTTTTTATACATGATGTAGGATAAGGACCCAATTTCACACTTTTCCACTATCCAGTTTTCCTAATAACATTTATTGAAGAAACTTTTTTTTTTCATTGTGTATTCTTTGTGCCTTTGTCTAAAAATTAGTTGACTTGAGCTGGTGGTATGTGGCTCAGTGATGGAATAAAATGTACTGAATATGCACAAGGCCTTCAACTCAATCGCTAGCACGAAAAGAAATAGTTGACCATACATGCTTGTGTTTATTTCTCAGCTCCGTGTTCTGGTCTATTGGTCTATACGTCTGTTTTTATGTCATCATACAGTATTTCCTCAAAAATAAGACCAAGTCTTCTATTAATTTTTGCTCCAAAAGACACCATGGAGGTTATTTTCAGCATATGTCTTATTTTTTTCATGTACAATAATCTACATTTATTCATTTATTAATGAACAAAAATCTACATTTATTCAAATACAGTCAGGTCATCTTCCCTGGAACACTGTCATAACTCTCTAAACTCCAAATTCTGGTCTGAATTTCTTGTGACTCTTATTTCCTATGGAACCAATGGCTTCAATCTTTCATGTTCAGCAACAGAGTTCTCCTTAAATGAGCCCTTCTTGTCCATGTAGCCTGCTGCAGTGTATTGGCAACACAGCTGTCAGTGGTTTTAGTTCATGAAGTTTTCACCTAAGACATGACCATTTGAATTTTTCACCTAAGTCATGACCATTAAGAATGACTGAGCCAATACTTTAAAATCAACGAAAAATTACAGGCAACAAAATTCAAAAACCATTTACTTCACACAACTGTATATGTCCATTACAACAAACAACATACTGAAAAATCGTATTAGATACAACCATGTGTGTTATCAAGGGCACATGTTATCCAACTGTCATTGGGCAGTAAGTCTCAAGTTCATCTGTTTACATAGGTGTTTACCACTCCTCCAAGGCACTGGCTTCAGTATTTACAAATAATTATAATTTATATTATCAATTAGGTATCAAGGTCAAGAACACCATTTGTGTTATACATTATTATTTTATAACTCAATACATCCATTGTGTGTTGCAAAGGATGTATTAAATGTGTCTTTCTGGCTCATGATCTTAACTGGGGTTTATTTGGGGAGTAGGACTTACATTGCAGGCAACCAGAAAAATCATGGTAGGGCTTATTTTCCAGTTAGGTCTTATTTTCTTGGAAATACAGCATTTCTACACTATTTTAATTAATACAGTCTAACAATATAATTTGAAATCAAGAAGTATAATGTGCCCAGTTTTGTTGTTGTTTCTCAAAACTGCTTCAACTATTCAGGGTTTTTTGTGGTTCCAGCGAAACTGAAGAATTGTTTTTTCTAGTTCTTTGAAAAATAGCACACAGTACTTTGATAACAATGGCATGACTCTGTACATTGATTTGAGTGGTATGAACATTTTAACAATGTTAATTTTACTAATTCATGAACATGGGATATCTTTTCGTTTCTATTTCAATTTCATCATTACTCTAAAGTTTTCAGTGTATAGATTTTTCATTTCCTTAGTTAAGTTTATTCCTAGGTATCTTATCCCTTTCACAAATAGGAATTTTTTTATTTTCTTTACAGATAGATTGATAGTGGTAATATAGAAATGCAGCAAATTTCTGTGTGTTTATTTTATATTCTATGACTTTATTGAATTTCTTTCCTAGTTTTAACAGATTTTCTGTAGAATACTTTGGGTTTCCTATATAGAGAACCACGTCATCTACAAAGAGGGATAATTTTACTTGTTCCTTTCCAATTTAAGTGTATTTTGTGCTTGTTTTCTTTTTGAGATAGGGTATCTCTACGTAGTCTCTATGCCACCCTTAAATTATATAGCTCAGCTGGTCTCAAACTTGAAATGCTCCTGTCCCAGGCTCTTGAGTGCTAAGATTACACGAGTGCACTAACATGCTGCCATTTACACGCCTTTCATTTCATTTTCATATCTGATTGCTCTTGCTAGTCCTTCTACTATTCTGTTGAATAGATGTGGTAAGGTGATATCTTCCCTTTGTACTATACCAGGTATCAGAAGGAAAACTCAGTTTTTCCCCACTGGTTATACTGTATTATATGACCTTTCCATAAGCAAGTTTTCTGTTGAAGAAATTTTCTTCCATACCTATTTTGCTGAAATTTTGTTAATCATGAAAAGATGCAGAACCTTGCCAAATGCTCTTTGAGGAACCAATGAGACACTGATGTAGCTTTTATCTTTCATTTGTTAATGTGGTACATCATACCGGTTCATCTGCATATGCTAAATCTTGTCTCCTAGGGATAAATCCCACTTGGAGTTGTAAATGTATTCTGAGAACATAGTAAGAAGACAAAATATTTCATTTGGGTGGCTTATAGACAGATTATAGAGGAATTACGGTTCTAAGGGTAGATAATAATGTAGATTTGCATTGTGAAGTAAATAGAGGCCCTCTAAAAAGGCTATTAAAACATAGGGTCTACTAAAACAGAGGTAAACATGTCAGTTCAGTGAGGCATTATAAAGAATGAAGACAAACTATGAGAAAGATACATGGGAATCAAGAGCTAAGTGTGTTCTTTCTTTACTAAAGAGGCAATTCAAATTGTATTCTAACAAATCTTTATATTTCAGAAAAATGGCAAAAACCCTAGGCACAGGATCACTAATTTCAAACAGAATTCTTTATGGTGACAATTTAGTATATTTATGGTGACTGTAAGAGCATGGATTTAGCAACCAACACTATTCTTGGCTAGTAAATTTGGTAAATATTAATGATGATACAGTTCTAAAATATCTCATAAGCTCGGCATAGTGGTACATGCCTATAATCCCAGCACTCAGGAAGCTAAGGCAGGAGGATCACTGTGAGTGAGGGCAGCCTAGACTATATAGCAAAATCTCATCTCAAAAAACCAAAAAGTAACATAGCATAGCACAGCACAGTATGTCTGGTAACAGATTCTACAGTTTAGATGTGTCCCCCATACTATGAAAGCAGTTCTAAGAGGAAAATTCAACACAGTCAATGCTCACACTAGGAAAACAGAGCAAGCTCAATCACATAATTTATGAGAAATCTTAAGATACTTAAGAAACAAGAACGAACCAGCCTCAAATTGAAATAAGAAAATTTATAAAGATAAGAGCAGAAATCAATGACATTAAGACAAAAAAAAAAAACCAGTAAAATAAATGAACAAATCAAACAGCTGGTTTTCTGGGGGGGAAAAAAAAAAGTAGATAAGCCCTTAGCCAGACTCACCATGGGAGAGAGGCAAAAGACACATCAATGCAATTAGAAACGAAAAAAGTGAAATCACAACTGACATTATCAAAATCCAGAAGACAGTAACTACTTGAAAAATTAAATACCAATAAATCAGCAAATTTTGAAGAAATGAACAGATTTCTAGACACAAACACCCAAAACTAACCCAAGTAGACTTAAATATGATTAACAATCCAATAACAAGCAATAAAAGTAACACAGTGATAAAGAATCAACCAGCTTAAAAAACAAACACACACCCCAGAAACTGATAAATTCACTGCTGAATTCTATAAAACCTTTAATGATGTTATATCATCAATACTCTTCAAGGAAATTGAAAGGGATGGAGTGCTCCCAAATTCATTTATGGAAGCCACCTGCTCCCAAAAACAAACAAAGACCCAACAACAAAAAAGAAAAAAAAAAGGTGGGGGGACTATAGATCAATCTTTTTAATGAACATAGATGCAAAAAATCTCAACAAAATATTAGCAAACAGAATCCAGTACATTATCAAAAAGATGACACATCATGATCATGTAAGTTTCATCTCAGACATGCAAGGATGGTTCAACACATGTAAGTCATAAAGTAATATATCACATCAACAGAAGCAAGGCTAAACATCACATGAACACATCAATAGATGCAGGAAAGACTTTCAACAAACTCCAGTACCCCTTCATGATAAAACCCCTGCAGTAAACAGATACAGAAGAACCATGCCAGAATATGATAAAGGCTATTTATGACCAATAGTCAATATAACACTAAACAGGAAAAACTAAAAGCATTCCTCACTAAAATTAGGGACAAGACAAGGATGTCAAAAAAAAAAAAAAAAGACAAGGATGTCCACTATCACCTCTTCCATTCAACATAGTGCTTGAAACATTAGCCAGAGCAATTAAGCAAGAGAAAGGAATAAAAGGGATACATATAGGAGTAAAAGGAAGAACTCAAATTATCATTATTTGCAGATAACATGAAACTTTACATAAAAGACTCAAAACCATCAAAAAATTCTTGGACTCAATAATCAACTTCAGCAATGTAGTAGAATACAATATCAACACATAAAAATGATTAGCATTTGTGTACACAAATAATAAACGGAATGAGAAGGAAATTACGAAAATAATACCATTCACAGTAGCTTAAAGAAAAATGAAATATTGTACCTAGGAATTAACCTAACCAAGGAAGTAAAAGACCTCTACAAAGAAAACTACAGTACTCTGAAGAAGGAGATTGAGGAGGACATCAGAAAATGAAAAGATGTCCCCTACTCCTGGATAGGCAGAACCAATATTGTAAAAATGGCCACACTCCCAAAACTGTGACTCCATGTGGTCCCCAATCAAAATACCACAGCATACTTTACAGATCTAGAGAAAACAATCCCAAAATTCATATGGAGCCAGAAGAGACCCAGAACACCAAAAGCAAATTTTGGGGAACAAGAACAAAGCAGGAGGCATAGCAATATACAACTTAAAGCTATACTACAAAGCAATAGTGAAGAGGGGAAAAAAAAAAAAAACAGAACTGGAACAAAAACAGACATGTGGATCAAAGAAACAGAAATGAGGATAAGAAACTTCCCCAAACACATTCAGCACCTTGATCTTTGACAAAGGACTCAAAAGCATATGTTGAAAGAAAGCCTATTCAACAAGTTGAGCCGGGTGTGGTGGCGCATTCTGGAGGCTGTGGCAGGAGGATTCTTGCAGGTCAGAGACCAACCTGGGCTACAAAGTAAGCCCAAGGACAGCCTGAACTGCATAGCGAGACCCTGTCTCAAAAAGACAAAAAAAAAACAGTGGTGTTCAGAAAACTGGTTAACTGTTGGTAGAAGATTGAAAGTAGATCCTGATCTCTCACTATAAACTAAATTAAAATCAAAATGGACCCATGAGCTAAACATTGAAACAGAAACATAAAACCTACTGGAAGATAAAATAGGCAAAACACTTGAAGACATAAGTGCAGGTAAGGATTTTCTAAACAGAACTTCAACTGCACAAGAAATAATAGCAAAAATCAACAAATGGGATTGTATCACACTAGAAAGCTTCTGTATAGCAAAAGAATCAATCAGTAGAGTGAAGTGACAACCTACAGAATGGGAAAACACTTTTGCCAGATACTCCTCAGAGGACTAATAGCTAGAATATACAAAGAACTTAAAAAAAATTAAACCACCTAAAACTAAAGATCCAGTCAACAAATGTGCAAGAGAAATATACACTTAACGGAGGAAGAAATATAAATGGTCAACAAATTCATGAAAAATGTTCAGCATCTCTGGCCATTAGAGAAATGCAAATTAAAACAATCCTAAAATTTCATCTTACTCTAGAGAGAATGGCAGTCATTAAGAATTCAAACAATAACAAATGCTGGTGTAGCTGTGGTGAAAAAGGAACCTTCCTTCATTGTTGGTAGGAATGTAAACTAGTAAAACCATTATAGAAATCAGTATGGAGATTTCTCAATGAACTGAAATTAGAAATTCCATATGACCCAGCTATCCCAGTTAGGTATCTTCCCCAAAAGGCTTAAGACATCATACTACAGCAATGCATGCATACCAATAATTATAGCAGCACAATTCATAGTAGCTAAGTCCTGGAAACAGCCTCTATACTCACAAACAGACAACTGGATAAATAAAATGTGGTATCTGTATGTAATGGAAAACTACTCAGCTATAAAGAATGACAAATCTGACACAGTCATAGGAAAATGCGTGCACCATTATATTTTCCAAAATATAATGCTGACTGAAATAAACCAGACACACAAATTTAAATATCATGTAGTATCTGTCATTTGAGTGAGTCAAAGTACAAACAAAGACAATGATAAAGGATGGATAGAAAGGGACAAGGGGAGGGGTCTCTTGCAGTAGGGAAGTGGTTCAAGGGAACAAGGGTGAGGGGTGAGGAAGAAGGGAAGTTAAGTAGAATAAACATGTGCTAGGTATAAGAACCTAATAACCTCAATTAATAAAATTAAATATAAAAAAAGGTTCCCTAAAGTTCACATGTTAAAACATCAACTCCAAGTTCATATGCATTTGGAGGTAGAACTTTAAGATCAGATGGGGCCATCAGGATGCAGCCTGTATGGCAGCATTAGTGGCTTTGTAAGAAAAGCAAGGTTATTTGCTCTGTCTTGACAGTGACCCCCTGGCCATCTTATGATGCTGGCACCATGACCTTGGACTTTCAAAACTATAAGCTAGAAACTTTCTATTCTTTATAAACAACCTGGTCTTAAGTATTTTTGTAGCAACAGAAAATGGACTAGGATACACACCTAATGGAAAATTCTAAAAAAGTACTTTTCTATGTAGTTTAATTTGTATAATGAATATTAAATATAATTCAAACTCTTCCCTGGAGAAATTAAGACATAATCTTATCTAGTGAAATTTTATAGTAGTTTTGTATAAATAAATTAAGTACCTGTATAGGGTTTGAAATTTTTAAGAAATGGTTTTTAAGTACTATAGTTTCTAATTACTGAATATGGAGTCAACAATGACATGAATTCTCTGAGTAAAACATACCGAAATACTCACTAGAATGTAAATTCCAAATCAGCAAAATTCCTATCAATTTTGTATGTACAAAGTACCTATTTAAAAGATCAATAAGTTTATGAACAATAATGATAAGCGCAGAATTTCAAATACTATAAAGTATTTGCCAAGTATGTTTCAATTTATTTTTTAAATTGGACTTTGAGATTGTTAAATAAGTTAAATAAGCAATATTCTTGGAAGATTATATAAATCTCTATGAAAGGAACTGATTTTCATGATCTCCAAAATAAGGACACATTTTGTAATACAAAGAAATTTAGACTTTTTAAAATAAATATTTATGATTTGTCATATACAGAAACACAATCTTAGTGAACTATAACAGAATAAAAACATCCTTTCAAGCTATATGTTCTAGGGCATAATTAGGGAGTGATGCATTAAATTTATCAACATGTATTTAAGTTAAAATAATTATCAAAGTTATAGTAAACTGATAAAACTTACTTCAATAGATAGAAATCTGGTCTTACCAAATGAGCTGTTTTAAAAAGAACACCTAGGAATAGATTTATACCTGAACACAATAACTAATACAACCTAAGATATCCACTGCCACTTTAAAGAAGCAATGCAATGAATATAAGTATCAGATAACAAATATGCTAGAAAAGTGTTTACCAAATAAGAACAGAACTTGGCCTCCAGGAAAAGATAGTCATATGCCAAATGGAAGTCTTTAGACAAAAAAAAACCTGAAGAAATAAGTGATGTATAGTCCTTGTGTGAAGCAGTGGTTCTCAGCTAGAAAGGAGACTTTTACCCCCAGCCAATAGCTGGGTGTTTGGTCGAGAAGGAAATGGACGCCATCTAGTGGGCAATGGCTAGGGATGCTGCAAAACTTCCCACCTTGCATAGGACAGTCGCCCAACAAAAGAATTATCAAAATCTCGATTGTGTCAGGCTTGAGAATTCCTGATGTAAACAAAGCTAGAGGTAATAACAGCAAAGATGGTAAAATATTTAGTCCCTCTTTGCCTCTACCAACTTAATAATTTTAAGCAAATTCAAAGTATGGACTGCTTTGTCTCGTTTAAAAAATATAGTAATAGCATTTTGCTTGCCTAAAGCAGGACTTATAAACCAGACATCCCACAAGCCTTGTAACTGCACTATATTCTGTAATTTCAACAAGTAAAATGTAAGCAGTTACACTAAAGAATATATATTCCAGGCCCTACACTCAAACCTGAGACACAATGACTTTTTCACAAGGCTCACGCTTGAGGCTAAAAAAGAGCTCTGTCCTCGCTACAATATTCATTTTATTACTTCTTATTGTTCTAGCATTTAATTTTTTTAAAAAACTGAAAAAATTCTGGATGACAATGCTACTGGAAAAAGCAAAATGAAGGAATCAATTTTGACAGCACACATTCCCAATGCATCTATTGTCTCCCTTTATTTTATAACCACTTACTCTCTAAGCTACTCTTGCAAAACTCTAAATATGCCTACAAGGAAAATTACTCCCAAATCTTCATTTCCAGTCCCAATTTTTTCTCGCAAGGAAATCTATATTTTCATTTCAAAATACAAAAATATGTCAAACACAGGCCTCCCTCATTAATCTTCAAAGGATAGCCTAAAGTTTCAAATCCAAAACTGAATCATTTATATTCTTAGATAGAAAAAAGTTTTTCTCCATTTCTGATTAATATGACTCTCTTAACCAGGTAAATGCAAAACTTCTGAATTATGGTACAATGTCTATCACTTTCACTCTCCATCAGTTACCTCCATTATTTTTTCACCCAGGCTATTATGATAAGTTAATTGTTACCTTTATTATCAACAAGCCCTATCAAAGTGATCTTGACTACATCTGTAATCAGTACGGCTTCCTGAATAAAACACAGCCTAACAACCAAAGGCTCCTCCCCCATAACTAGCCTTATCTGTCCTCTCTAGTTTTATTTTGTAGTATGCCCCTTACAGAGAATAATAAAGACAATAATAATTTCTAATGGCTAGTATTTAGTATTTTTCACCAGTCACTGGTGCTACTGAGTACTATTATATCATTCTATTCTCAGAATGGTCAGTGAAGTTGGTTAACATAATCTCCAATAAGGGATTAACATCTAATATACATAAAGAAACCACAGAACTCAATGTTACAAATATAAATAACACAATTAAAACATGGACAAAAGAATTAAGCAAATAGTTCTCAAAAGAAGAAATTCACACAGGTAAAATGCATATGAAATGTACTTAGCATTTCTAATCATCAGGGTAATGCCAAGTCAAAACCTCATTGGAAATTTACCTCCTAGTTATTGGGGACACAGGACACACCTAATGTGATATCTGAAGAATGAATGTGAGTAACAAAGGAGAATATAGTCTGGCACAGAAGGAGCTGTTTGTGTAAGTAAGTACATATTACCAAAAAGGCAGATAATGTAGAAGATACGGAGAAAAAGGAGTCTGTACATTGTGGATGAGACTATAAACTGGTACAGCACTAAGAAAAATAGTACAAAGATTCCTAAATAGAATGAAAGATAAAACCACACATGATCCAGCAATCTCATTTCTTAGCATATCCAAAGGTACTAAAAAGAGAATAAGAGATATCTGCACTCCCATGTTCACTGCATCATTATTAACAATAGCCAAGACATGAAAACAACTTAAATGCCCTGGATGGATAATCAAGAAAAAGTAACACACCAACACACCAACACACATGCGCACACACGCATGCATGAAGATATTATTTAGCCTTAAAAAAAAAAAGAAGCAAATCCTACCATTTGTGGTGACATGGATGGAGCTAACAGACATTATGCTAAGCAAAACACAAAAAGTGAAACACTGCATGATCTCAACTGCATGTCAAATCTAAAACAGTCAAACTCATGGGAGCAGGGACTAGGCTGGAGGAAGGTAGAAAGGGATGAAGTGAAGCTGCCCAAAGAATATAAAAGTATTAGCCATGCAGGAGTGTTCAGTATGTTAATTAGCTTGAATGTGATGGTCTTACCATGTATATCAGAACATCAGTTTATATACTTCAAACATATGTGCTTTA
>RJWT010050880.1:0-10792 GCA_004365215.1 Cuniculus paca
TCTTTCTCTCTCTCTCTCCTTTCTTTCTTTCTTTCTTTCTTTCTTTCTTTCTTTCTTTCTTTCTTTCTTTCTTTCTTTCTCCCTCCTTTCCTTTCTCTCTTGTTTCCAGTGCAAGATTCTTCTTCGGCACCACTGCCTGCATTCCTGGTGGCTGGAGGAAGCCTGGCCTTTGGATCTCTCCTCTGCATTGGCCTCATCCTCAGGTAAGATTGGTCCCGGATGTGCTTCAGTGTTGTTCTCATATTTCATCTTTCTTTCTTTCTTTCTTTCTTTCTTTCTTTCTTTCTTTCTTTCTTTCTTTTTCTTTCTTTCCTTCCTTCCTTCCTTCCTTCCTTCCTTCCTTCCTTCCTTTCTTTTTTTCTTTCTGAGACAGGATCTTGCTATGCGATTTAGGCTGGCCTTGAACCCACTATGGAGCCCAGGCTGGCCTTGAACTGCCTCAGCCTCCCAAGTGCTGGGATTGCAGGTGTACACCACCATGCCTGGCTGTTCTCATATTACTTAACTAGCTTTCCTTTGCCCAGTCGCTCATCAGAATTTTACGGAACATCAGCTTATTCATTTATTCGTCCAACACATGAGCACACACATGGTACACACAGCACCTGCTCTTCTGCTAAGCCCCGTTGTAGAGCCACAGGAGAGGCAGTGGGCAGGATAGACTGTCTCATGAGGGAACTGGACACGGAAAGGTGATTACTGGTGTGGTGGGGACCACTGAAAAAGTAGTCTGTGGTGAGGAGAACCAACCAACAGTGAGGAGGAAGAGGAGTTGGTCTGAGGGGGGAGGAGAAGGAAAAGGGTTCCAGGAGGGATAGGGCAGTGGAGACAGCTTCTCTGTGTTAGCTCACTGGGTCCTTACAGTGGCCTAGAGCTGGCTCGGCTACAGTAGTGTTATCGGAACATTGGCATTGTGTCCCACGGTGGTGAAGAATGCCACCAAGAAGGAGGAGGGCAGGGCACGAGCAAGTTTATTTGCGATAAAAGATACAAAGCAAAAGATACGCAGGCAAGGAAGTAAAGCTCCCACTAACCAGGAGGGCTTCTGAGTAGAATACCCACAGGGCTCTTTTTCTAGGGATTTTTAAGGGTTTAGAAGGGAGCTCAGGCCATAGTTAAGCAATATAATCTCTACCCTATAGGAAACTACATACTTTTTAGGATCTAATCTATGCAGTGTTTGTGCAGTACCTGCACAGGGCCCGTGCAGCCTTGAGCCAGTAGCCTGCCTGATCATGCTCTGTGCAGGTCCCAGACAGCTGTAAGTCGCCTGTCAGATGGTTTTGTAAGATCTGAGGACAGTGGTACCTCGGTGGACTCTGTTTTGGACTTCTCGACTCCTTTTTGGGCCCCTGTCCTTGCTACTAATAGAATCCTAACTTCTGTCTCCCTAATCCTGTTACAGTAGCAAGAAGACAACTCAAAGCTGAGGGTTGTTCTAGCTTTGACTTCCTCCTTCCTCCCTTTCCAGTGCTGGGGATTGAACTCAGGCCTCGTGCATGCTAGGAAACTGAGCTACACCCCAAGCCCTTCACTTTGATTTTTTTCATGAAGTGAACAAGCGGTCCAGTGGGTGTGCAGAAGGTAAGGTTGTGAATGAATGGAGGTAGTTCCTTGGAGACAGCAAAGTCTTTTATACTTTGGACCAGAGAACGGTCCTATCAGCATTCAAGCATTTCACTTCCGTTTTCTCTTTTTTTTTTTTGCGGCACCAAGGATCGAACTCATGACCTCACACTTGCAGGGCAGGTACTTAGGCCACTGAGCTAAATCCCCAGCCCTTGTCTTTTTGAGACAGCGTCTTGCTATCCTGTTCAGGCTGGTCTTGAGCTCACTTCGAAGCCCAGGATGGTCTTGAACTCAAAATGATCCTCCTGCCTCTGCCTCCCGAGTGCTGGGATTACAGGGATGCACCACCAGGCCCAGCTCATTTTTTTCTTTCTTTATTTCTGTTTTTTTATGGCACTGGAAATTGAACCTGGGGTCTTTGCACTGAGCTACATACTCAACCCTTTTTAGGTTGTTTTTTTTTTTTAATTTTGAGATAGGGTTTTATTAAATCACTGAAATGCCCAGTTGGACTTAAACTTGCAGTCCTCCTCCCTCAACCTCTGTGAGTGCCAGGGCTGCAGACCTGCACCAACACACCTGGCTTTCTGCATTATTTCTTCTACAGGCCTTACAATCTACCAGAGGGCTGTAGAGGTACATATCATGATTTCCATTTGGCGTCTGGTAGGGGAAGGTCAAGATTCAGACCCAAAGCTCATGCTCATTGACATTGAAAAGGGCCACAGGGGTCATCTAGTCAAACAATTTAGTTCAGGGAAACAGCCTCAGGATGTAAAATAACTTGGCCAAAGCTAAGCCAGAGCCAGGACTGGAACATGGCCCCTGAGGGCCCTTGCTCATGGTTCTGGCTTGCTGTTGGCCAGGAGTAGGCCTGGCTGGTCGTGCCGTGGGCCCTCAGCAGGCAGCGTCATCTTGTGTGCTGTTAATTGCTGACAGAAAGGCAGCAGAGGCTGGGCTCACCTGCTGGCTAGGCTGGGCTTCTGGCTGGTTGCTAAGCAGCCAGAGCCCTTGTAGGCACAGACAGGGCCAGTGCCCGGGGCTGAGGATATCAGCAGTTTGCTTTTTTAGACTGGTGAGTTTCTGTGGGCTTCTGTGTGAGGCACATTTATAAGGAGAGGAAATGTTATGGGGTTCAGGACCAGACCAGACAGAAGACACAGCACCAGAGGAACTTTGAAAGACAGACAGCTTTATTATGCTAGCAGACTCAAGGGAATCTCAGTTCCAAATCATCAGCCCCGAGTCAGCGTTGGGTTTTGTTTATTTAGGTTTGCAAGCAGAAAGTACGTAAGATAGGTAACATAATATCCTATGGTTATACATGTCTTTATCGTTAATTGCTAGGCAGAATTCACTGTTACAGAAACAGCAACTGTATGAGGTTACTATCATACAACATAGAGAAAAAATCCAACATTGTCTGAGATCTGACAGAGGTGCCCTTGAAATGGTAACTCTCTGGGACTTAGAAGTAAGAAAAACATTTCTTCCTAGCTGAGCTACACTTATCTTGCAATTGGCACCAGAGTGTCAAGGCTCGCTAAGTCTGTAGCTTTCTAACCATAGGAACAGGCTGTGACTCCCGGTCTCATCCTGTTAGAAATATGCTTAGTATTAAAAATACAAGTAGTGTTTAAAATTTTCTCTACATTAAAATAGCTTTTACAAGACCAGTTGTTTCCAATGATGACAGCTCCTCTAGTCCCCAGGTGCCTCCTGTCAAGGAAAGGGTACAAACTTAGGGACACTGTGGGGGCCAGGCAGTGCCAAGAGGTGACCCCAGGTGACTGCAGGGATGGCCATTTTCACTAGGTAGGGCATAAGTAGTGGCAGTCATCCTGCCAGCCCATGGTACTGTATTTTTACTTTTAATACATTTACTTTGCATCCCAAGCAAAGCATTGTCCTGAATATTTTTCCAGCAATATCAGCAATAATGTTTAATTGTAAATATGTACCATCTTGTAAAGTGGACACTGTGACTTTCAGGGGCCAATTCTTCCCCCATCCACTTCCCCCACCGACTCTATATTTTGTGATACCCAGCACTGGGCAAGTGGAGTTCTAGCAGAGAATTTTTTTTCTCCACATTTGTCTAGAATGGACTTGCTCTGCTAAGTGAGGACTCTCTAGGTGAAGGCCTGGCTTTGAAAACTCATCTTGTACTGGGTGGAGGGTCTCGTTCCCATGTGCAATCACAGACTCCCTCCAGGGCACGGACATAAGACCTGCATGGTGTCCTGCGCCACAGAAGTGGCTGGGGCAGGGTGTATTCTCTGTGGCCTTGGCAGGGGGCGGGGGAGGGAACCTCTGTTTCTACATCTTATTTTTTAAAAAAGAACAAGTGTTAAAAAAACACAAAAACCTCTTGTAGCCACAGAACATTGTCTTTAAGCAAAAGTTTATAAAGCCTGAATTTGTAAAGTAGATAGAAGGTGAAGTTCAAGGTGTAAAGGAGCCCAGTGGTCCATCTGCTTGTCCCTTCCGCATCATGCCTGTCTTTCCTGCCCCCACCCTGGCTGGCTAGGTCAAAGGCCCCTTTGAGCTTAGTGATTTCACACAGAGTTGCATTTACTCCTCAGAGTACTTCAAAAGGAAGGCTGACTCTCTGTTACCTACCCAGTTGCCTTGCAAAAAAAACAGAGGGGAAAGATTGCTATCACTATGGGTAATTTGTTAAATACTGACAGAAAGAAGAAAAAAAATTCACCTCACCCAAAGATAACTTCTGTTAATTTTTTAAAATATAAATGTGATGAAGTCTAATAAACATATCGAGAAATATATACATTGTAAGTGTACACCCGCAAGACAGATGTGGTATCAGGCATCTGTGATCTCAGCACTCTGGGAGCGGAGCCCAGGGGATGGTAAATCTGAGCCCGGCCAGGCAACTTAGCAAGACCTTGTATCAAAATAAAAAATATGAGACAGAGCCAGGAGTATAGCTTAGTGTGATGGCCCTGGGTTCAATGCTCAGTATCTAATAATAATAATGATAATGATAATAATAATATTAAATGTATAGCTCCACGAATTTCTACAAAATGAGCACACACACACCAATAATACCCAAATCAAGAACACTAAATGTGTAGGTGAATTTCCTCTGAGTCTTTTTCCTCTGTATAGTTACTTGTTTTTTGTAAAGCTGTGTTATTCTGTATCTATAATTTTGAGATCTACCTTTTAAATTTATCAGTATAAAGCAGGCATTTTTCTCATTACAAAACTGCAAACTTAGCTAACTATAGGCCCCTCTTTTAGGGACATGTCCAAGTTCACTTAACCTCTCTCTTATTATTGAGCATTTGGTTGTTGTTTTGGTTTCATAAACAACACTGTGTTGAACATCTGTGTGCTGAAAGCTTTTCCATAGCTATGTGGTTTCTTTAAGGTGTACTCTCAGAAGGAGAATTCCTGAGCAGAAGGTCTGAGCGTCTCACAACGCAGGGTACAATGATACTGCCCTCAGTCCTCTCTCAGGAAAGTGAATTCTACTCAAGAACTCAGCTTAACTCCAGTAATTGCCCCTGCTGGGCTCTTCCTGTTTCGTATCCAAGTGGCAAAGCCCTGAGTAACGTTCTGCAGATTGTTTATTCCATTTGGATAGCAGGCTAAGAGCCAGTGGCAGATACGGAGCCAACTGTCAATTATTTATCATAACAAGGACAGGAATAGCCTGCTGACATAAAAAGAAGTCCAAGGAAAATGCCCAGATCTTGTTGTGGACGTTGGTTTCCCTCCTTCCTAGAGTGGCCGATATTGGGTGGAATTGAGGGCGGCCACCCTGCTCCAGGTTTTGGGTTAGGAGGCAGCAAGTCAGCTGCAGAGTGAGAAGCAAGGGCAAAAGAGGCCCGGTGGCCTCGCTATGCCACAGGTCCCTCCAGGAAGGAGATCTGACTGTACCTTCGAAGATGGCTATCACTGCTCATCTTCCTCTGAGCTGTGAAGTGACTTTGCTGGGTTGCTGAGCCCTGGCATTGGGCCCAGAGTGGGGCTCTGTGAGTGAAGCTGTGATCAGAGAGATTTCTATCTCCTTCCTGCTTAACAGCCGCTTTCCCGTTAGAGGAGTCAACGTGTGCCCAGTGGGTGACCACGTGCGAGCGCAGTGCTTGCCTGAGCTGGAGGGAGTGGGTGAGGCCGGGCCTGTTGGGAGCAGGGGGCCTTGGCCCTTCCCCTGCCGGTGCATGGTGGTTGCGGATGGTTTCCCCCTAGTATCCCCACTTGCACCAAGAGCCTCAGTTTCTTTTTCTGCCTGGAGAATGTTCCCTTTTTCTTTTTAAATAAAGGGATTTGTGACCGATGTTGTGTACCTACTGGGCAACCTCAGGAACAGGGGTTAAGGGACTGTGGGGTGATCTTTTTGTGCTATAAAGGGATTTGCTTTAGTCTTCCTACTTGTAAATTGGCCCAATAATATATACTTATCTTCCTAGGGTGCTTTTAAATTCTAAATTCCCTGGCTCTTCAGAGCATCTTGTGGTCCCGGTCCCTGGGGATGCGGAGTGCTGATGGCATGAGTAACTGTGGCCCCTGGGGCTGAGAACTGGGAGTGCCAGGCCACCGGCAGTTGGTGCTTTACGCTGAGGTGCATCGCAGGGGACCTAACATCTGTGTGGTTTCTCTCTATGTTGTGCATAGGTTCAAGAGGACGTGGAAGTCACAGTCTCTTCAGGAGTGCAAGCCAAGTGTGCACCCACTGTATCCCCTGGGGCAGCCCAGGCCCACCATCGTGCTTGTTCCTCTACTCTCCCCTCCAGTGTCCCCCAGCAGCCTCGGATCCGACAACACCTTGAGCCAAAGCCGACCAGATGCCAAGGACCCACGAAGTCCTTACGACATCAGCAACAGAGACTACTTTTTCTCCAGATAGCTGTCTGGGTGGCACCTGGCAGTCGGGTGTCAGACACACTAGACAGCTGGCACGGTGGAAGACTGTCTCACTGCCATCCCACACATCTCAGGGCGGGGCCTGTGGCTTCCCTATTGCCGAAGAGCCTCAAGGGGACGCTTTGACGCTGGGGGAGGTCAGTGTGCTGCATCTGTCCAGAGAGAAGAGAGAGGTGGCTGAATTTTCAAACTTCCCTTCCCAAATGCTCTGCTTAAAAGGGGCTAAAAGGAACTCAGGCCAACACAGAGGGCTGAGGAGAGACACTGTGGGCATGAGGAACTGCTGGTCACCCACATCCGACTCGGGCCCCCAAATTCATCCTGGAGCAGACAAGATGGGTTTCCAGCCAAGCTGCCCCACTTGCGAGTTCCTGGCCACTGTACTTTGGGCTTCCGCTAGCTCAAGCTCTGGAAGCCCAGGTGCCTTTGCCCTTCTGTTTTTTGCTAGGCCTGTGAGGGCTTCACATAAACCAAGGGAGCTGAAGGAGGAAACTCTTTCCTGCCTTTCTTACACTTAAACGAGAGCTTGGGGTGGGAAGGCAAGTTATAGTGAATAATATCTCAGGGCCTGATGGTTTAAGTGGAATTTAATTAGTTCTTCATAATCTTTGCTTAATGTGAATGATACATAATTTAGGCATTTGCTGACTCTATAGAGTGCCGCACTGGCTTGATTGCATCTCAGGGCTTCAGGAGGAGAGAAGCAGAGAGGGAGGAGGGGGAGAGACAGGGTCTCCATGGTCCCGGTCATAGTTGAGGGAACTGAAACTCTGAAACTCACATTCTCTACCCTTGGTCCCCAAGGAGGGCTGGCAGCAGGAGGGCTGCCAGGGCTGAGAGTAAAACGTTCATGAGCTTGGTCAGCTCAGGGTCCCACTGTGCCTGGGTAACCAGAAAAGAACTTGTTCATGTGAAAAAAAAAAAAAATTAACCCGGCAAGAATGTACTTTAATTTTTTTTAATGCTGTTTTCTCTTGAGACGTGGGAAGACCTAATATTATCTGGGTGTCAGTCTATAAATAGCTTGGGGTTGGGGGAAGCACAATAACTTTGTTTAGCGTAAAACCAAGTCAAGTGAAAAGGGAGGAGGAAAAACATATTTTCCTCTGCTAGAGAAGAGATTCTGGTTTCATTCTGTATTTTGTTTTTGCCTTATAAAGTGCCAAAATAGGCTGGTGCTCCTGGGGTTGAGGGGAAAGACAGCTGCAGCTGCAGCTCCAGGCGGGTGTGAAGGAAGGGGCGACCCTTTCCCGCCTTGAGTCTCCTGTGGTTACTGGGCACAGTCCTGAAATCCCCCACCCCTGAAGCCCCACCCTCTTATCAGAGGGGAAATTCATTTAAGAGAAGCCCTTACACTGGTGCCTTCTTCCTTTCACTTTGTTCCTTGGGCCGAATTCGGTCCAGCTAGGACAGAAGCACTCATTAGGCATGTGGCAGCGATGCTGACTAACAGCTCAGCTGACATCTGTCCAGGCTTGGGATGTTAGTGGTCACCCAGACAGGTGCCCCCAGAACAGAGATGTGATTCAAATGAGTTGTGCAACCACAGTCCCCAAACTTACCAAACCACAAGACTTTTCTTATAGTTTATCCTTCTAGAAAAACATCACTGCCACCAGACAGGTGGCAAAGGATGAAAGCCACTGTGTTCTATTTGCTGCTTGCCACGTTTGAGCTGTTACTATCTTGAGCGGGTAGTGATTTTCATCGCTGGCTTTCACTGTACAGGTTAGACCCTGTGGCTGATTTAGGTGCTGTATGCTAAGTTGATGAAAGTTAAGCAAGTGTTCATGGCCTCTCTCCCTCCCCCTGTAAAGTTTTTGGAACTCTGTAAACTGCTGTGAAAGGAAAATATTAGAAGTGAGGACCTTCGTGAGAAAAGGTGATTCTGCGCCCACGGCTCTTTAATTCTTGTGCATGGTTTTACCCACAAGTAACTTTACCTAAGCTGGGCAGAGCTGTGCTGGCGTAAGATTTAAATCTAGATAGCTCATTGTCTCCAGAGCTAGGCAGCTTTGATCTCCAATTGTTATTACTTTCATTATTACTATACCGGAACTGTCTTGTTTTTTTTTTTTGTATCAAAGAGGGTTTTTTCCCCTTTATTTTTATAAGCTAGTGTCAATGAAGGAAGTCTTTGTCTTCTCTGAGCCCAGAGCTTGCTTAGGCCGAAAGCTTCCTTGGTCTGCAGGCTGGTAGCTGCACTGTGTTTAATCCCCAGATCCCCTGGTCATTCTTTCCTGGGTTTCTACAGCTCACAAGCTGCCTCGGACCCTGAACAGTGCCGTCGCTCACTTGAAACCTGCAGCCGTCGGCCACGCAGCCAGGTGGGACATGTTAGGACAGAGACAGTTTAGATGAGGCACCAAAACCCACCCTGTGGGGTGGGAGAAGTCAGAGATATGCTGAATCAAGGTCTGTACCAAAGTGATAATTAATTCTGGTAGCATTAATGAAACAGTTTAAGGACATTTCGAGGGCGGAGCAGCGGCTGTGCACGTGTGTCCTGCATGAGTGAGAGCACAGTGCCCTTGCAGTGTGTTTGCTCGGCTCCGAGTTCACGCTGAGTCTCCGCCATTTCCCTGCCATCTTGGGAGAAAGGGAACCGGTCACCAAGGCAAGGTGTCGCATCTGTGCAGGAACCGGACTGGAGGGATGTGGTGGTGAGCAGGGCTTGGTGGGGCAGGCTGGGACTGGCTGTGGCTTGTGGGTTTGCCGAAGCCTGCTCAGGAATGTCTCGCCCAGCTGCTTTGGTGCTGAGCTGTACAGTCTCACGTAGGGCCTGAGGCTGAGCCAGTTGAGGAGACTCACGGCAGGTGGAGCTGGGGAGCAATCTGTCTCGCTGTTTTCCCATGCAGCAGTCTGCTGCGGGCCATGCTGGAGGGGGCAGGCCAGTGGCTCAGGTCCTGTGCCAGGTGCTCCTGAGTGGCCCCAAAAGGTCTTTCCAGCCTCGAGTCCCCCGTATGGCCAAGCACCAGTGGTAGGAAGTTTCTATGGCAACCTTAATGATTATTAAGGAACATTGTCAGTTGTGTGAACATATGTTCAGACCAAGATCCACTTTGGAAGGAAAGGATTGGAACAGCATGTAGCAAGGCTGTTAATTAACAGAGAGACCTTACTGAATAGAGATCACATCTGTTAAATACAATACCTCAACTCTACATTGCTTTTTGGAGAGAAATAATAGTTTTAAGGGATTTCCCCCCACTTGTCTGAAAGCAAATACCAAAAGCTGATGTCTGTATAGTCAATCAGTATAATCTGTATTTTTAATATGCTTTTTCTTTTTTACCAGCTATTTTGCATTTTAAATGAAAATTGTAAACATTTGAAATAAACCATTTCTAAGAATATGCTTGAGATAATGTCGTTTTGGGCACCTGCCATTTGCACGATTAACAAGGAGAAAGGAGTGGAGAAGGATGAGTAAGTAGGTAACTGGGGGACCCCTTTAATACAGGATCATAGTAGCTCTGGAAGAAAGCAGGTAAGTTCAAGGAAGAAGTAGCAGTTCCTCAAAGGTTTTAATTATGAAAGTATTTCCCAGATTGGGTCTTGAGGTTTCTGGAAGGGGCATTACCAGATGATGGACGCCGCATAGGAGGAAAAGGAAGGGCCATTATTCATCAGAAGCCTGGGTGGGGGTGCTAACGGCATCACAAAGGCCACCCAGAACTCTTGATCTTCAGATAGGCTGAATCCGGCCCCTATTGAAAAGGGTCTGAGGTAGGAAAAACTTGGGACCCAGCCATCCACATCTTCCAAACAGAGGAAAAGCCATCCCGCGGGTGCTCTGTGGGGAGAGTTGCTGTGTAAACTTCAGGGCATGGCGAGGAGGGGGCTGAGGGAGGCCTGGGGGTTATGTAATTCAGACTGAAAGTTAAAATCGGGGCGTCTGCTTCTTGCCCCCAACCTGGGCAGTAGGAAAGCTAAGAACTACCCCACAGGGCCCACTGGCTCCTGAAGGACACCACATTCTCCCCTGGAAGCTGGCCCTTGTCTTGCAGGGAGCGACACAGGAGCCTGCTGTCTCCCGTCGTGGTTGGGCTGAGCAGACTGTGGAGTAGGTGTAGAGTAGAAAGAGCTGTGTCCCATTCCCCATGGCATCACTGTCAGGATGACATGGTTACAGCGCTCCTTCCAGAAGAACTGGAGGCAGCAGATGGTGATGATTGTAGAGGATGGCAAGGAACACTTGGTTCCCAAAACTGTCTCTTATGCAAGCGTTTTCCCTACTTACCAAGGCGCAAGGAAACCAGTGCTTCTGTGCATCTGTGAGAAGCACAGGGGAGGGCCAGGAAACACCACTGGCCATCCTGAAGTG
>RJWT010050881.1:0-10782 GCA_004365215.1 Cuniculus paca
GCCAGAGAGTCCTTCACAGGAAAGAGAGCACCCTGGTTCCCGCTCAGGAACTCCATTTTTGGTACTGACCCCGGGTCTGCCTCTCTACCCCTGTGCTGCTCAAAATCTAGCTTAGGGTATGAGGGCTTTCCTGCCTAGTGGTCCAAGCAGGCATACTTCTTTCCAGGGCCGTTTAGGGAAAGGTCTGCTCAGCAGCCTGTGAGCTTCCTGAGGATGACCTCGAACCTCCTTTCTCTACCTACCTTGGCAGACTGCCTGTTCCTTTCCAGTTGGGCTGGGATCATCTCTGTCTGGTACATATTGAGTGTTCCTTATCTAAAGGACTCAGAACCACAAGTGTTCTGGTTTCAGAGTTTGCATTTTGGAGTATTTGTTTACATATAATGAAACTTTGGTTGGGATGGGGCCCGAGTCTAAACACAAATTCATTATGTTTCATATATGCCTTATCATGTAGCCTGCAGGTGATTTTATATAATATTTTTAGTAATTTCATGGTTTGGAATTTTTCTACTTTGGGCATCTTGCTGACACTCAAAAAGTTCTGGAATTTGGAGCCCCTGGAATTGGGGCTTTCAGATTAAGAATGATTAGCCTGTAGTGAATATTTGCTGGTGACAGTTTGAAACTCTGCCTCCTCCAATAATTTCTATGAAAATGCAGTTTTTACAGTTTTTCTCTCCTCTCTCCCCATCTGTTCATCTGGGTTGAAGATGAGAACAAGCTTCTGCTGTGTTCCTCTAGGAAACACAAATCCATTTTAGAACCAACTGGGTAGTAGTATGTTGGCAGTGAGAACTGATCAGAAATTAGGACCCCATTGGCCATATACACTGGTGGTGACCTGGCAAAACATGGGGCTGATCCTCAGCTTCTTTATGAGCAGAATTGTTGGATCCTCTGGTGGGTGCAAAGAAGGAAGCTTGTAAACCTGGCATAGTGGGTAGTTGCAGCCTGTGAGTCCAGCTGTGGCAGGAGAATTGCAAGTCCAGCCTGGGCAATTTTGTGACTTTGTGATACCATGTGTTAGAATGAAAAAGGACTGGGAATGTAGCTCAGTGCAGAGGCCCTGGGTTCAATCCAAAGTACTGGGAGTGGGGGAAGAGGTCTTGACCAATTGGAACCATGAGAAAGTGCAGGACTTCACCACTGCCAAGTCCTTGCATTTTTTTCTCCCCCTGGTGGCACTAGGTGTCTTGGTTACTTTTCTCTCCTTGCTGGGACAAAATACCTGACACCCAAAATTAAGGAAGGAAAGGTTTATTTAGCTCACTGTTGTGGAGGTTTCAGTCCGTAATCAGCTGGCTCCAAGGCAGGGTGTTATGGTAACAGGAGCAAAACTTCAAGGCAGCAGCCAGAGCAAAAGGGAAAAGCGCAAGCCTCTTCTCCTCCCTTATATAGTACACAGGCCACCACACCCCCTTCAAGGCGTGCAGCACTCACAGAATGTCCTTGCCCTCCTTTGCACAGGGTGGGGATATTTACAAAGTAAGACCCCTGGCTCCCTGCAGAGTCTCTCAGTTAAACTTCTAAACTGCTCAGGTTGACACAGTGTATCAACCATAGCACTGGGGCTTGAACCCAGGGCCTTTGCACTCAGCTACATCCCCAGCCGTTTTTCTGTTTTTGATTTTGAGCCAGGTTCTTGCTAAATTGTCCAAGCTGGGTCAGACTTGTGTTCTTCCTGGCTCAGCTTCCCAAGGTGCTGGGATTGCACGCAGCCCTGCACTGCCATGCCTGGTTGTTTGTGTGCTTCTCACACTGTCACATTCCCCAGAGGCCCTGTTGCTTCTGGTTCAAATCTGCCAATCAGAGTAGGTGAACTGAGCAGGTCCGAGGGGTAAACACAGGCACTGAACATCTTTCCTCAGCGGGATGGCTTGTAATGTTCTGGCCGTCTAAAAATCCAATTATTGTTTATATACAGTTTTTGGATGACTCGCTTTATACTTTATTGTTAAGAACCATATCTTCAGATAGAACCTTTTATTAAATAATCTGCAGTAGTGTTAAACTGCCCTAAGTTTCTACTTTGTTGACCTATATTCCTTCCTACTTTTGAGGTTTCTGGGTAGAAATAGATGTGTCGTAGTTTTGAGATTGCTTCGCGGAAACAGACTGTGCCTGCAGGAATCTGTGCTAGGAGTGAGACCACAGTGAACAGGGACTTTGGCCCTGGAGGCAGAGGTCTCCAGGGAGCGTCTCCCGTCTGGACTCCTGTATAGGTTAGATCTCCAGGGTTTGCAGCAGGCTTTGCAGCCCTTGGAGACAGGCTCCTCTCTGTCACAGGACAAAGCAGGAGACAGAGAGCACCTTAGACAATAGCCACAGTTACTGTTGGGGACCACAAATTCACAGTGGCTAATTTTGCGTACTTTCCTAAGGGTTAAAATGGAGGCTTGGGGTTATCAGTGTCACCCTTTTTGATATTTCCCATTAACTCTTCAGGGAGGGGCCATCCTCTTCCCACCCACTAAGACTAAACTAAAGTCTTTAAAATTAAAAAAACACTCCAGGGCAAAATCTTCACCATCTCCACCCCCTCGAGTCATCCCCCTCTGAGTCTTCCAAAACGTCATAATCTTCACTAGCCCCTCCTGTCATCTTATACACACAGTAAATAATGACTGGCTTGGAGTGTCTTTGCCCATCTTGAGGCATTGACCTTCCAGCCCACCCTCAGGCATTACTAAATTTGTTTCTTATTTCATCCTTTCCACAGTACCCCTCATACAGGCAGTTGGGGATCTTGGTAGGTTCCCAATAAATTACTTTAGTAGCTGTCTTTTAAATTGTCCAGGAAGTTTTTCACTTGTGATGTGCTTTTAGAAATATAATACACTTTTCTTAGTTTGGCTTGGTAAGTGAAATGGACATTTTTTTGTTGTTTTTTTTTTTCTGGCACCGGGGATCAAACTCACAATCTTGCACTTGCCAGGCAGGCACTTACGCCACTGAGCTAAATCCCCGGCCCCTGTCGTTTTGAGACGGTCTCACTATGTAGTTCAGGCTGGCCTTGAGCTCGCTATGTAGCCCAGGCTAGTCTTGAACTCACAACAATCTTCCTGTCTCAGCCTCCCAAGTGCTGGGATTATAGGTGTGTGCCACCAAGCCTGGCTGTGGACTACATTTTTTAAACATTTTATATTGATTGTTGACATATTTTCAACTGATAAAGATTTTAAAATGTTTTCCTTATGTACCTTGAGCTTTATGATGAATCTTTCTAACCTAACTTATGAGTAGTATAGCATCTTGTATTCTGATTGACATCTATGTCATTTCTAAAATGTTTCTCATGTACTATTTCAGGTTTTTTTTGTTGTTTTTGGTCTGGGGTTTTTTGGAGACAGGATCTTGCTGCGTATTTTAGGCTGGGCTTGAACTCACTATACGGTTCAGGCTGGCCTGGAACTCTAGCACAGGTAGAGTTTGATGAGAAAAAATTTGAGTTTAAAACAGTTTGCTTCTTTTAACGTTTAGATTTTTTTTTATTTCTTTTCACGTTTAGATTTTTTTTTTAGTTCGTTTTCTGTGTATGCAACTGCTAGATACATGTCATCGTTAGGAAGTAACTGACTCTTCTCTCCTAATTATGGCATATAATTCTCTTGTGCTAGCTGGCACTATTTGATCATTATCACTATACTTTTCCTCATACATCATGAATTATTATAATCCTCCCAAGCATAGTGCATGATACTTAATTAAGATATGTTAATAAGTAAACTTTTGTTGTTCATTTCTGACTTTCAAGAGAAAAACATAAACTACTTCCTACTTTAGATCTCATTTACTGAGCTCTTACTATGTCCAGTACAAGGTGTGTCCCTATGTTATTCTCAGTTAAAGTTCATGACAGCTGAAAAATAGGCGATTTCTCTGCATCTGACTGTTGAAGCCGTACAGTTGGAAGATCTTAGGTAAATCACCCAAAGCCTACAGCAGGAAGAAGTGAGATAAAGTTTCCAGGTGAGATCATCTGACCCCCATCTACTTGCTAGTCAGCATTAAATTGTTTTTCCTCAGGGTGACAAGGGTGAGACTGATTTGGAATCTCAGAGTCACCCGTCTGAGAGTTTTACTATTTTCTTTTTCTGTGAGTATTTTCCCAGAAAGAAAAAAGGTGCCAGCCGGGCGTGGTGGCTCATGCCTGTAATCCCAGCACTTGGGAGGCTGAGACAGGCGGATCATTGTGAGTTTGAGACCAGCCTGGGCTACAAAGTGAGCTCAAGGCCAGCCTGAACGGCATAGTGAGACCCTGTCTCAAAACACAAGGGCCGGGGATCTAGCTCAGCGACCTAAGCGCCTGCCTGGCAAGCGCGAGGTCATGAGTTCAATCCCTGGTGCTGCAAAAAAAAAAAAGAAAAAGAAAAAAGGTGCCATGTTTTGCCCATGACCATAGAAAGACAGTTGTCTGAAGTCTGGTGCTGTGGCGCCACGCAGCCTGCGCCTCTCACCTGTCCCTCATTCTCAGCGAACTCTCGCATGATAACATCACAGAGCCCCACACCGACTTCTGTCTACACCCCTCTAACAAAATATAGTAACAGTTTTCTTAAATGTTAATCCACTAGGTGGCAGCAGACCCAAGTGGAACAGAATGGGTTTCATAAAGAGGCAGGAATGGTACTGCTCTTGAAATAATTGGCCTTTTAAAAAAAAAAAACTTTTTGGGGGGTGTCAGAAATAGTGTTTTCTTCCTGTTTTGGAAAATTTAATATATTCTTTAGAGTCACCTTTTTTGAAGTAAGTAATGGTGCAAGTAGGTCAAAATTGTGGACAATATGAAAAATAACGTGTTCAGTGTGTTCTTGTAGAAATTCATTTTGACTTAATCCTAGCTCTATTTATTAGATAAGTTTTTGCTTAAGAAACTGTTCACTACATGGAATAAGATTAAATAAATGTTTTTATAATTTGAAAAATGCTTTCTAATTCTAATGTTTCATGAATGTTTTCTTTAATATTGAAGTAATGCTAATTCACATGCATCATGAACATCTCTAAGCGATGGTTAATATGCTTGAAAACCAAATTGCACTGCAGAGAATGAGTGGCATATAGCTATGAAGTCTTATGACTGCCTCATCCAGTTGATAGCAGACTCCTTCTCATTTTCTCTAATTTTTAAATAATGGAACAAAAAGTATTTGCCACATGAGCAGTTTACAAGGTGCCAGAGATTGTGATGATCTGACCTAGTAAATCAGTCACTGTCTGAGTAGGGTGTGCTGCGTGTGTCTGCTCAGAACATAGGGACGTTACCAGATACTGAACTTGGACCCCACTGGCCATGGCAGAAGCAATTCTCTTTAATTCCTAAAGGCTGGATAATTTTATGCAGTGTTTATATAGTTGTTTATTCTTTCCAAGATAAGGGTTTGGTCTTTTTTTTTTTTTTTGGCTATCAACTTATTCATGAATATTATTAAAGGTTCTGTGTGTGGCCTGTTTTCTTTGGAATTTTCCAACTTTTTCATTTATGCTAATTCTTCATATGTTAACAAATATTGCCTCTTATAAATTATGTAATTGCTACCTTTGTTTTTAAGGATATTTGATTGTAATAATGGCCACATCCACTTTCATTACTTTTTTATCAGTTTCATATATGAAAAGTTGATTATTAATGAAATTGAAATTCCCAAATGTCGATTTGCTCTTGCAAATTTTCAAATTATAACCTTTGTCCACTTTTGAGTTGTTTCTATTACCAGTTTGTAGGAGGTTTTTTCCCTATTTTAGGGGTATTCTTTCTTTGTCATTCTTTATTTTCTTCCATCTGTATTCATTTCATTCAATATACACTTATATTTGTAATATATATAAATGTTTTCCATGTAACGTTAAAAACACACACAGTCAGGCTGGTCAGTTTTTCCCTCCGTAGTTTTAGTTTTGTATCATGCTTAGCTAATGTTTTATCCCTCACTTTAAGATTATATATTAGATCACATAATACGTATGTGTTTACATTTCCATGTAGGAATTTGTTTTCAAGTTGTTCTCATTTTTTATAAATATATGTTGGTGATACACATTCATTTAGGGGGAATTTGTGCATTTGCATACCACGTCTTGATCCTGTTTACTTACCCTTCCCTGCCTTCCCTCCTGTCTCCCCTCATCCACAGAACCCCTTCTCATCCTTTCAGAGAACCAACTCTTTTATTCAATGATCCTTTGTATTGTTTTCTTCTAGTCTTAATTTCATTCTATGATTTTTATAATTTTCTGACTTGTATTAGTTTCGGATTGTTTTTGTCTTTCTGGGATCTTGAAATACATCATTAGGTTATTTACTTGGGATTGCTCTGTCCTTTTCATATGTGCATTTATAACGACCATCTTCCCTCTTAGAACTGCTTTCATTGTGTCCCATAGGTATTGGTATGTTGTGCTTCCATTATCATTTGATTCTGGAAACTTTTTCTTCCTTGATTTCTTCTAAATCAGTAATGTATTGTTTTAATAATGTATTATTTAAATCTCTGTGTATTTGCCATAGTTTCTGTGGCTTCTTTTGCTGTTGACTTCTTGCTTCATTCCACTACCTAATATATGATCTATTTTGGAAAAAGTTCGTTGTGGTGTTAAGAAAAATGTATATTCCATTGCTGTTGGATGAAACACTGTAGATATCTTGTAAGTTCATTTATTCAGTGATGTGGTTTAATTCTAACGTGCTTTTGTTGAACTTTTGCCTGGGTGACCTAATGACGACAGTGGGCTTTTGAGTTCCCCTGTTCTGATTACACTAGTATGTAGCTGTCCTTTTAAGTCTAATACATTTTGTTTCAGGAGGTTGTGTGTACCAATATCCAGTGCATAGATATTTATAATTGTTCTCTCTTCCTTTTGAATCATTCCCTTTTCCAGTGTGTATGGTCATTTTTGTCTTCCATTTTTCCAGTTTCTCTGTGGTTTCTAGATTTAACTGTCAGTGCTTTCGTGGTTTCCTGGGATCTACTACTTTTTTGTCTTTGCTAACTTGTTTTCCAGGTCTCTTGATTCCACATCCCAGAGAGCGTGTTTTGCTACCAGTCTTTATTCTGTCATTTTTAGTCCTCAATTTTTAATATTTAAATAAATGATTTGTTACAAATTTATTTTGCTGTATGGCGTGAGGTAGGATTTTGTTTTTCCCCAAAAATGTTTTTAGTCAGTTTTCCTGGTAATTTGTTAATCTATTTTCAGCATTTAATATGACTTTCTTTAAAAAAAAAAATGCCTTTAGAGTTGAAATAAATACCTCCCTTTGTTCTACAGAGGCCCACATTGTTTCTTTCGTATTGTCAGCATATCAATGTGCTCCCGTTAAAAAAAAAAAAAAAGCTTTAAACCTCTATAATTATTTAACTAATTACAAACAGCCATAATTAAAAACAACAAACAAAACCTCTCCATCCTACACAAGGAAAATTGACCCTCATAACAGCAAGAAGAAATTATTTCGAAAGTATCTGTTGATATGATTCCTCTTCAATGATTCCTCTTCAATGCTTATATTGGTTAGCTTTCACTTGAAAGCAGTGTTTATTACGTCATCCACAGTGAGCCAAAGTTGTCCTGTATTTTGGAATATTTTATCATTCTCTTGATCAAGTAAATAATGATTGCTAAAAAGGCATTTAAGATACATAAATAAACCATTTATATTCAATAAAAAGAATGGGTGGGTAGGCTAGTTCTTTAGTTCTTGAAAGTGTGAAGGTTCTTTGGGCTGGGGCTTCGTTCTTATTTGTACTTGACATTTTGTATATAAACATGTATAAAACTATAAGACCTTCCTTTGTGAAGAGCCTTTTTCCTACTACAGTGGTCATAGACATCTGAATTATGAGTTTAGCATGAATTAGGAACTCTTCATCTTAAATTCTTAAATGCTCTAAATCTGTGCAAAGGTAAAATTGTAGTACAGTGATAACTCCTTTACATGGGTACAACAATTGTAGATATTTTCCAACTGTTGTTTTACGTTTTTTATGTATTTATAGTTCTTGTTTTCTCCACCATATCTTATAATAACCTTTTCCTGATTCAGACTCTAATACAAAAAAAAAAAAGACACTGTACCTTTTGGATGTTTCAGCATTTTGAGTGCTTCAGTTCTTTAATTTGAAAAGCTCTCCTGGAGCTGGGGATGTGTCTCAGTGGCAGAGCCATTGCATAGCATGCACAAGAACCTGGGTTAGATCTTCAAGACTACAAAAGTAAAAGATGAAAACACTCAATCTTTGCTTTGTGTGTGTGTATGAATGATAATGACATTTTTAAAAGTCCAAGCCAGTTATCTGGTAGATTATACCAGTCTAGATTAGTCTGAGTTAAAAAACCTCATAGTTAATTCAGGTTAAATATTTGGGCAAGGAAAAAATACATAAGTCATATTATGACTTTTCTTGTCCCATCCTATGAGCAGATTGATGTCCATTTGTCTCATTGTTGGTGCTAAATTTGTTCATTTTTAAACAACAGATACATCTGTAATAAAATCATTCCCTAAATGTCATCTGTGTAGTAATTGAAGTGACATGAATGGTCTGCAGTTTTAGTGTCCTTTAATAATCTTGCTTTTAATGATCAGTTATTATGTAGATATTTGAAAAATGATTTTCTAAGATTTCCCACATATACTAACTTCCACATATACTAACTAGAAATATTTCACTTTATAATGAAATATATCATTTGTTTTATTACCCTCACAAATTTGATTCCAGTAGGATTAAATACAATTCTGTGTGCCGTTATGTTTGTTTGCTATCTTGATGGAATAGGGAAGATGATAATGTCTTGGGGTAATAAATGTAGTTCACATGATAATATTCTTTTGATAATTAATACATTTTTGTTACCAATTGGATTTAAATCCTTTTTTTGCAGTTAATGTTGTTTATCATTATCTATTTTTCTTTTTTAACTGCCTAATTTACCTAATTTGCTTCTAATTTAATTACCTCTATGGCCCTAACATTTGTAAAAATTACACATTAATTTCCATTATTATAGCTGTGGAAATACAAAAGACACTGAATCAACTTGGAACACCTCAAGATTCACCTGAATTGAGGCAACAGCTGTAAGTATTTAACAACAAAAAGAAGTTACTGTTGCTTTTGTAGTATGTGTTTACTAGGGAAAACAATGGAAAATTAGTAAGATTTTTTTTGCTACCTCATCTAGACATTTGTACCATGTGTTTATGTCGTTTTGACCCTGCCCAGAGTAGAAAGATGTTTTTAAAAATCTAGCTTTTTCTGTCGAACTAAAAGCTTCTTGAGTTGGCCTTTCATATACTTTTTAAATTTGTTGTTTTAGACAGCTGTTTAAAAATTGGGCTCATACTTCTCAATTTATGTGATTTATATCCCATAGCTAACAATCCCTTGAGTGATCAGATTTTTGTTAGGTTTAAGTCTAGTACTTACTAGTTTCTATGAACTGTCCTCCCTAAATCCACATCTTTGAATTTCAAAAAATGTTAGCTTCTATTAAAAAACAGTTATAATGAAATGATATATTACATATTCCAGTAAATTAATGTGCTGTTAGAATAGTAACTGTACTTTTCTGTAGTGCATCACAGATCTGACAGTGTTTTTATGTAACATTTCATCTAAACATAACTTTTCATCTAAACAATTGGAGTGAGATAGATTAAAAGAACTATTTCTAGTGTGCCCATAAGAAAAATATGTGTCTTCAGGGATTGATGATTTGCCCAAAATTATTCACAACCTGATTTTTAAGTGTTCATTGCTGTCTTGGTTACAAATTTCAAGTAGTATATAGCTAATATGGTATCTCCAAAGTAATATCTCCTGCTATTGAAGGAAAATGGCAAAAAAGAAATAGATAATAATTCATATTTAAGAAGTAGAATTTGAAGAATTTACAATTGTTTGTAATTTATATTTTACTTTTTTCTTCAGTGGATAGAATGCACCAAATCTGTAAATATATCATTTATTAAAATAAATTAAGGTGAAAAGGAACTGCATAAATTTAACATTTACTATATTTTGATATTAATAGTGGAAATTCTGAATATATAACCCATTATCATTGTGGTCTTCTTTAGGACTTCAATTATTCTACCATTTCCAAAGATTTAAATAAGCACATCAAAGATAAGATATGTGGTAAATAAAGCTATAAATAGCTTATATTTCTTTGTTATTAGTTCCATGCAGATACTTATGCATGTTCTCATGTAGTATCTCTTTAGTGCTGTCAGTACATGATTAAAATGAGAGGTCTAATATACACGAGAGGCATTGTTGTTGGAATTTATAAAGCATCAGCTTAATGCAAGCTTATTTTTTTCAGTATCAGGTTTTTTAGTTGAAAACTTTTTTATTTTTTATGTTAATTAGGAAGATACAGGTATGGATAAGTTTGTATCTTCTTATAAGGAAATGCTGTTAATTTTTTCCAAATCATGCTTGAATGATAGTATATTTATATTACGATTACTTCTTCTGTTTTTTAAAGTAGTCATAGGATACAAATGTAGAGAAAGAAGAGAGACCAGATGTGCCCAAGACCCAAGGAACTGGGCCAAGTGGTTGGCACCTAAGCGTCCTTGCTCAACTGACCTCCTAAGTGTGGGACGCAGATCAGAGGCTCCCACATTTCTGGTGTCTCACACTTAAAAGTCCAGACAGCCAACATCTCTCGATTAAATCCCCTTCTGACTTCAGTTATCCTCTTTTCTAAATTTGGTTTTGATAGAGGAATTTTAGAGCCAGTTTATAAAACTATCAGCAATTTTAT
>RJWT010050882.1:0-10783 GCA_004365215.1 Cuniculus paca
ACTAATGTAAAAACCATTCATATGAAATCAAAGAATTTGGATAAACCTTTCCATCAGTGATAGAGCATACACTCTCTAAAGAGTATATGACTGTCCAGAATTACAATTCATGATTATTAATAGAACATAACATCTCATTTTTAAAGGGACTGATATGAGTTGCTATAAATTGTAAGTTTTTTTCTCTAATTCAAAACAGATTTTTTTCTTTTTTATTATTTATTTTTACTTTTATTAGATTTACTTTCATTGCTGTATTAATAAAGCCTACCAAAAATAAATTTGCCTGGAAAAGTAGTTTGGAGGTCAGCATGTAAGATTAATTTAGCCAAGTTTATCACTTTTTACTAAACAAAGTTACTAAGAATGTTTATAACTTAAGAATAATGTGAGAGAATAAATTCAATTCCCACAAAAATGCTAAATTTTTTAAATGAGTTAACATATCTACATTTAAAAGCATGAAAATTAATCTACAACTATGATAATTAATTCAAGCCAAATTTCCAAGACTTTTTTTCTAAGAAAGTCTCTGTTTCCTCTGCGAATGGATAATTTTAGGCCTATTCAGCTATAAATCCAATAAATTCAATATATTTTAACTCATACGGGTTTTCCTATTTCTCTATTTCTATTGTTGTAATAATAATGATATTATATGTTATAATAATAAAAGATCAAATATTGGAGCTCTCATAAAATATGTTTGAGGAAGAAGAAATGGAGTAAGTTTTCTAAATCACAAAATTACAAAACACGTTTCATGTTACAAAAGCAAGGTCTCAGAGTATTTCTGGGCAGCAAAGGCAAGACAGGAGCCATCAAAATCCCAGACTTAAAATTATACTACAAAAGCACTGTGATTAAAAAGAGCACGCTACTGGCAAAAAAAAAAAAAAAAAAAAAAAAAAAAAAAGACCCGAGGAACAGTGGAACAGATAAGAAGATGCAGAAACAACTCCAGACATACTTAGCCACCTTATCTTTGACAAAGGTGCCAAACACTTTCATTGGAAGATAGCCTGTTTAATAAACGGTGCTGGAAAAATTGGCTTTGCATATGCTGATGATTAAAATTGGACCCATATCTTTCACCATGCACTAAAGTCAAAATGGACCAAACATCTAAATATTAAGACAAAAACATTAGGTGCACCTTGTGACCATACTCTTAAGTGAAGTAAATTGTACCTGCATGTGTAAATACTGCATTACTTCTCTGGTGTGAGAAATCAAAAGTGTAAATAAGGACCCAAATGTATATTAGGTATTGTGAAATAGGAAAAAAATGTTCAGATGGGGAGAGGAACAAGAGGAACAAGGGAGGTGGGAGGGGGAAAGAAAAAAAAAGTTTAACAAGTGAGAAAAGAAGCCAAAAAAAAAAAAAAGCGAGTTCTCTCAGTGATGTCCAGTAGATGTTATATATGGATTCATGAGTCAGTAAACACTGGGCTGGTTGGAATGCTTCTGTGCCACCAAATTTAAGATTACAGTATCTAAATAATGTCTGTGTGACCTCTGATGACTGGACTGTCATTGTTCATGCAAGTGGCAAGATTTAGACCAGGTCAAACAGTAAAAATTTAAACAGTGTCATCTTTGGCCTCTCATTTACTCACTGTACTTTTCCTTATGACTGGAGTAATACCAAATATGAATTTTTTCTTTCTTTTTCTTTTTTTTTTTTTTTTTTTGGTTAATGGAAAGGTCTCAGTTTCTCGCATGAAATTAGTCCCTTTTTTTGGGACCATGATATTTAACACCATTTTAACAATTTTAGGTGTGCTAAAATAGAATAGTATCTCTCCAGTCAAAACTTTTACCAACAATAACCAATGTGTATTTATAGCCTAAAAATTTAGATAGTCATATAAACCCCAAATGCGATTCTTGAGAATGATCTTGAAGAGCCTGAATCATGTCAATTTCACAGATTTACCTGTGTGATCTTTGTTATTCATCATTATTTACTTAATGAAAAAATTGTTTTTCAATTCCATAATGTGAACGGTCAATTTGACCAAGGTCTATTGAAATGATTATTGTAGTACAGGGCAGCCATACCCACATTGCTGAAAATCTATCTTTATAGAAAGGGGATCTCTGTAATGGCCAGTTTTGTCTTTCACGAAGTTTCGTTCATCCCTGAGTCAATTGTCACTAGCTTAACCTGAGACAATGACTGTTCTGAAGACTTGGTGGTTATAGATGTCAATTTCAAAGCATCTCATAGTTTGATAGTTAAGCTACTTGTCTAGCATGTAACACTGCTAGGACATTGCTTTTGGGTTTTGGTCTACACGTGCTTCTATTTTAATACACCTTGTAAGTTTTTAATAGCTTCCACTGAGTCATTGATCTTTTCCACTGGTAGTCAAAATATAAAGAGGTAATAAATCCTTTCAATGTTCATAATATTCCAAAATCAGGAACAATTCTTAAAGTGTATCTACCCTCTTTTATCTTTTATCTTATGCTACAGTACAGGCTTCAGTAGGAGCTATTAAATTGGCAACCTGGGGGGATAGACTACAATATAACAGAGTTGCTTTATTGGCTGCATTTTCAGTTGATACAATAAAAGGGGATGATAGTGTCATTTTAAAAAGTAAAATATGTGTATAAACTTATTAAGCCAGGGATAACTAAAAGGATATCTGTAAGATCTGGCCTAGGTATTGTTATAGTCCTGTATTTCTTCTTCATTTTAAGGAGGAAATCAAGTTACAGGAGTAAGATTTGAACAATGTTGTACAGTGATATATAAAAGTTAATAAAGGGATTTCATAAGTGGAAAAGTTGCTGATAGATATTGAATGCTGCCTAGAAAAAACAAAGACTGTACACACAGTAGGTACAAATCATAGAGGTGCTGCTGGTGAGATAATATCCACAATGCAGCATTTTGCCTCTCTTGAATAAAATAGAAGGCTTTGATATGGTTAGGGATACCCAAATTAAGAGACTACTGAAGAGAAGAATCTTAAGAGCAGAAAACTTTCATTTTTCGCATTTTGTAGGAAAAGTTCAGAAATTGTCTTAGAAAGCTCATGAGAGCACTGAGCTATTTTTGAATAGGCATTTATTGGTTGCAATAACCAGTCAGTCTGTAAAAATTTTCCCTTACCTTTAGGTTATTGCTTTTGTAAGAGCAAATGGTCTGTTTTATAGGACAAAAAATACCCACATGTAGACAGATTGTGACTCAAATAATATACCTGGTTCTTGACAATATCATGACTTTTCTCTAGATTTCTCATGCCCCTCTTCAGATAATCATGAAAAGAGTTATGCAGTCTTCCTATAACCTATTTACATGAACCTGTCACAAGTCATTTACATATTATGTGATATTCACTCAAGGAAAAGTCAAACCCTGTTGTTTAAATTGTTTAGATTGAAATTGTTTAGATTAGAGAATCCATAAAACCATACATGGTGTAACCATCCATGTGTGCCATTAATTTTCACAGGAAAATGACATTTTTCTGCCAACTCGTTTTTGTGTTTATTAAACAAAGTTGCAAATAAATACCACTATAAAATATGCACTTCTTCAGCAAATGGAAGTCAGAACAACTTCATGAGGAATTACTAGGAATCTAGAATTACAATTCTGTTGCTTACTCTTGGGTCCTTAACCATGAATTTCCTTTTCAGATAGGGTTCTTGAATGGACATATGAGACTACTGCAAGGACTATTGTGGCCATCATTATTCTAATACTCAGTTGGGTTTGAGTGGATACCGGTGGGTGTTTATAAGGATTCATTCGAACTTTGGTAGGTCATTTCTAAATATTCTTTTCATGCCTATAGAATCTTTAGCTCCCAAAGTAGAAATAACCTAACACGGCATTAAGAAAGACCAGTAAGTACACACGAGAGAACAGTCATAGCTCGGGTTGTTCTTATGTATTCTTTTCTGGCAAACAACTTCATAATTCCATTACAGAGTAAGTCTCGATTAAAATTTGATGGGGCAACAGACAGCAGCACATGCTGTAAGAGTGGTAGGATTATAGGTTATCAACGTTCATTGAAGACATATTCCTCCATTTTATTGACTTTATTGATACTCTAAAGAGCACACTGGGAAAAAAGTGAGATTTAAGGCAGAAAATAAAGCATGTGTGTATCTACTAGGGACTGAAAGATTTGCCCTGAAAACAGATATAAGACAAATAATATGATTAGGACCTTTAGATGGGTATAATTATTATATTCCTTATTTGACTTCATATGACAATTAAAATTTTCAGTTTCAGTAGAACATGCTTTTCTAATTCCCAATCTTTTTTTTAACTTTGATAATTTCTTTATTTATAGACATTTCTGAACCATTTAAATCAACAATGAAATTTATTTAGACATAACATACCATGTTTATCTTGAGGTACACATTGGGCCCCTTAAATAATGTTCTGGAAAGCAAAACAACTATTAACTTGTGGTTTAACAACCCAAGTTTTCCAAGCCAAGAAACTGTAAAGATGATTAAAAAATTCTTTTGAAAAGAATACACTATTTCCATATAAGAGAAACTACCGAAATTCTTCCATTCCCTAAAAAATTTTATTGTGCTACTCTGTGACTCAACCATTGCAAAGCACAGACTTAGCTACAAATGTTTACAGTAACTGTGTCATAAAGACCAAAAACTGAGAACAAACCACACATTAATCAATAGGTAGAAAACAAATCATGGTATATGTCTTAGTCATTTTTCCATTGCTGAGACAAAATACCCAACACCCAAAATTAAAGGAGGAATGGTTTATTGTAGCTCACAGTTTGTAGAAGTTTTACTTCACAGTTGGTTGGCTCTAAGGCAGGGAGGTATGGCAGAGAGGCACTGCTGAGCTGGCAGGCAGAAGGCAGCAAGCGACGAGCCACACTAGACCTCTCGCCGTCTTGTTACATTTTATCCCACACAGGGTACTCTTAATCCTACCCAGAATTATGCCAAACCAATCAGTGGATTAATTTATTAATCACATACCCTCGACCCCAGCATCACACACTCTAGATCCATGCACGTCAGAAAAGTCCCATCTATGACCACATGAGGCTTGGGGGAACATCTAGCCACAAGCTGTAACAGTACAGGCATAGAATAGAACACTAGGCAGTAAAAGGAACATACTATTGATAAATGTAGTATCAATGAATTTCCAAGTAAATACTCTAAAAAGCTAGACAAAAATGGAGCAGTGTGATTCCAATCATATAACATTTTTGAAAACGCAAACTGCATTGTTTCAAAAAGATCTTTCTTCCCATAGGTTTGGGAACCACTGGGAAGATGGGCTGCGAAAGGCCAGGAGGATAATTCTGGAGAGGATGGCAGTGGTTAGGTGGTTGTGGTGATTGTATCGTGAGTATACACATTTCAAAACTCACCAAATTGTACCTTTTATGTTTAATCAATTATACCTCAGTGAAACTGTTTGTAAAATACAGGGTTACCAGGCCCATGAGATGCCCATTTCTGCCTTAGGACTCAGCTCCCTGAAAGTTTCAATTACATATTCTCAACAAGAATCATTCAAATAAAGAGAGGCCAGAAAAAAAAAATGCCAGCAAATTATTGGAAGTTCTCCATTTTAATATAGATCTTTTTCCCTTATCAAACACCTAAGGAGAAAATAAATTCTATATATTAAATTCCATATACCAATACCGAATTTAATCTCCTGACTTGATTCTGAGTTTTTACATCTAGAATATTCTACTCTTTATATTCAAAACTCTATTTTTAGCACTGTAATTCAGTAACTGGCATGAAGCATTTAGACCTTAAGCTTCTCTAGAAATCTGTGTTGCCTACAAGACATCTATCTTGAATATTAAAAGTAGCAAACAGCAATAGTTATTAACATCTTGTATTATCTGAAAATATTTCGTTTTTCTAACACTAAATTCTTGCCACAAATGAGATTGCTCTGCAGTCTAAGCAGGGTCTGAAGAGCACCCTGCTGTTCACACATGCATATTTAATGTAGGTCAAGGTCAACCCACAGCAGCCGGGTGAGGCTGCCTACCCACACCAGCTCCTTCCCTGAGCGTAGCACAGCCAGCCTCGCTTGCTAAGCCGCACCTTGGCTGACACCTTGAGGCTATCCTACAGGCCAGCTTCTGGGTGAGCCCAACTCTTACTTTCTGTGACTTTGCTAGTCTGCATCTTTATCACCACCCTAACCCCACACCCTTCTTTGTTGAGGTCTGTGAAATAGCTATTTTCCTGTAGATAAAGCTACTCTAAATTTCAGATCAAAATTTCATGTGCCTTAAGGCTTCAAGCCTTTTGCCCAAACTGCAGCAATTAAAAGCTTACTGCACACTTACAAATATCAAATGAAGGATCCCATGTAAGCTTCCATAAAGTACTAAGATCAAAACTCCCCATGTACACATTAAAGTCTAATGCCTGAAACTAGCCTCTAGCTACTCCACAGCCTCTCTTTATGTACACAGTCCTTGTCTTATTTCTTGATAAACTGGAGCCATGCAGTAAAAACTTTACTTACTTCATTCTCCACAGGCCTTGCTGTGCCAATCTTCCACTTGACCTTCATCAGTAAAACCTATTTTTATATTTACAACATGAGAGTATCAATCGAGTTTGTACACTCAGGCCAGATGGGGAGGTATATGCCTGTAGGCAGCCGTAGCTACCTGAAAGGCTGAGGTAGTAGACTCCTTTGAGCTCAAGGAGATACACGCCAGCTTGGACATGAGATTCCATCAATAAATGAGTGAGTGAATGAATACGTGCACTCGACTAACAGCTCAGGTCTTCCCAAGTTTATTCACCTAAATTACTCTTAATCTATTTCAGCAAAAACAAGTGAGACAGAAAGACTGTGTTAGACCAATGGTGCCTCCTTCATAAGGAAACATTAGGAATGGAAGGGAAAACTGGCGAAAAGGGGAAAAGGGAAAAGGGGAAAGCAGGGAGGGGAAAGGGAACTAAAATTATGATGCTACCTGTGTATGTATCAATTCTTCAAACTGAATGTGATTATTATGTATCATAAACATATACCAATGTTTTTCTTAAAAGCACTAGACATGTACCTCAGTGGGAAGGTCCTGGGTTCAATTCTCAGCACCACAAAGAATCTGCATAAATTATGTACATGTTGTTTTGAAACATGTACATATTATGGAATGTCTAAATTAGGCTAGTTTTCTGACAATAAAAAAATGAAAGTGTTATCCTCCATGAACAAACAGTAAAAGCACTCATTTCATTTGTAATTTTAAGGTATTTAAACATACCTGAGCTTTCATTTCCCTTTTAATTTTTTTCATACTATTGCTATCTTCGTTTTAATTTTTTACAACCTTGAAGACTTCCAAATGCCATTTCACACATGAAATTTTCTGATTTCTTCGAACAAAACTTCTTAGGTTACAGCCTGAAGATAACCACAACAGTCACGGAGCCCATCTCCACTATCCTCATCTCTGAGGACAAGGACCTCAACTGTGCTTTTTAATATAATTTCAGGCTGCACTTAGGATCATTAAAACTCACGCACTGCTTTGCAATTTGTGTTGTAGTGATCTTGCTTACAATGACTATAGTCAAACCATTCTCATTTTGCTATCATTCAAGTCAGGAGCAGTTTCTCTCAGCTCAGAAGGGTACCACTGAGGTAAATGGTGACAATGCCCTTAAAACGCAAGCTCTGGAAAACAATTCTTGTGACACTGTTGGTTTTCCATCATCATTTAAAAGGTCTTACACTATTAGCTATATATTTTCCATTAAAGGAATGTTTGTAATCCAGATTCTTAATTCTTAAGCCAAATTGCTTTATGAAGTCTACCTTATCATGGTGGGGACAGAAAACCTATTCTCAGGTATTTTGAAAAGTCATTTTTATGTAACATGTCTTTAAGATAAATAAAACTCCAAGGGACAACTCTGCCTATAAGTAAAATGAATTTAAAATCCATACACTGTAGCTAATTACTAAACTGACAAAGGTTTGTATCAGTGAAATGATTCATTGAAACCTCTACTCCTTTTTCAAAAATTTTTATTCCATATCAATATGAGACAAAAGTATTATATGCTTGAGCCTGTCTCCCAAGTAAGATTTTTTAAATTCTTCAATGTAATCTTCCTCTAGAGGCAAATAAATATAAAACCAATATTATATCAACTACACATATTAAAATTTTTCTTTTATAAGAAGAAATATATTTGTACAGATTAGCAGTTCATCTTATATTGACAAATTTGGTTCACTTTCAGAGACCACCCATTTCCTATCTGTAAGAACTCAGCAGATACTCAGCAGGTATTTTTACCCTAAAAGGACAAAACACCTGATTCAACTTTTTTCTTGTATTTTTTTAAGAAGATATTCCATTTGTAAATTCAAGTTTGGTTGGCCCTTTTTTGTCCTTTTGCTTAATATTTTGAACACTTCCATTTTTTTCTTTTTGTAGAGCCTTTGAGCTTCTTCTCTCTCTTGTTTTCTCCTCTCGAATTCCTGAAATCATTGATATACGTAACTTTCATTAATCACAAACAGTATATTTATTTCAGAACTTGTTTTGCAATAGCTATCACCATGCAAACTTTCTAAGGTTTTTGTCTCTCATATTTTACAAAACGTGCATAGTTTCCCAAATCTGAAGTATTATACCATTTCCCTCACACTGTATTATACTTTGTGCAACATTCAGTAATAAATTATGTAATTTTATGAATTTACGTACAAGTAACATTAGATCAAAGAAGGTAGAATCTATTTATATAATAAGTGTATTATTTAATTAAATCCACTAAGAGTTCGAGAGGACTTTTAGAAGTTAACTAGTCTAATTTTCTACATAACACTAAACACTTCACTTCCAGAAACCTACATCTGGTATTCTTTTATCCTCTGAATTAAAGAAACAGAATTCAAAGCTACATATAATACTGAAGAGCCACTGTTCATAATGTACTACATTATTCTTACTAAATACAAAAATTGAAAAAGTTCTTAATGCAATAGTTTTTTCAATTCTTCCTGTAACACATGTAGCCTTACAATGACACTAGAAAAATATAAACTATTTACTTTATAATTAAAAAAATGTTTTCATGCAAATCGTGTGAGATCACTGTGTACTGCATTTGTTAAAAACTTTTTATGAGAGTTTATTATGTTCACCTTACAGATGAGACACTGAGCTCAGCGACACTGAAAGTAATTTGCTCAAGATCACCAATAAATGGTACAGCTGGGTCTCACATCCAGAATTTTTAAGTTTCCATCATGTTATACTGTATTACTTAAAATTGCATTCTCATGATATAGTAGTTAACTTATCATAATAAGCACATAAAAATCTAAAACTTACTTGTGAATTTAGGTATATGAAGCACAGTTTACTCCTATGAAGTTTCTCTAAACAAAATGATTTTCTAAATATATCCTTACCATCAATTTTGGGTCTGTACTTAATACTCATTAAGGACTCTGATTTCTTATATGTAATGGTGTTGGCTTTTATATTAATATTTAAGATCTGCAAGTTCTAAGAAACTGCTAATTTTCATGATTGCAAAGTCCTATCCCTCCATAACAGATATTTTAAAAGGATACTAAATGTTTAACAGCATAACAGTCCCACCGCACCTCATCTGATACACTGATAGACAGCATAAAAGGTGGTTAGAAAAAGCTATACAGTAACAGGTATAACACAGAAAGTCCAGTGTTTTCATGGAGAAATGTGTTTCATCTTAGTCTGCCATCAGATTGATAACAATCACAAAAACTTTAGATGTTAAACTCAGTTTTCTCAACAGCACCTATTCTAAAGCACAAATACGAAGGGAACTTTATGGGGTGTTTGTGATTGGTAACTGATAGATTAATCAAACATTAATAGAAAAAGACTATCCACAGCTTCAACAAGATGAAAATACTGCAGAAGCTGTAAATCACTTTGTTTTATTCATCTGGGAAAGTCAGATAATCCTGTTCTGAATAATAAAGTGGCAACTTTCTGCTAAGTTAAAACTAGTTGATTTTTTGTGACAAGACCAATTCTTAATATTTTATTCTAACATCTCCCTTCTTTCACTTGCTTTTATTACTGAGTAATAGCTTTTAAATACTATTCTAGACTACTGGTATTACCTAAGATAATATAATCAAGAAATTAGAATGATTCAAATCTCCAACTCTGCTTAGTGCAATTATTCATTCAAGAGACCACTATATCCCCAACACCAAGAAGCACAGCTTATATACATTTAAGATGAGTAAGAAGAAATGTACCTAAATATTTTTAAAGTAGTACTTACTTGTTTCTTAGCAGCACGCTTAGCTTGTACCTGCTCATATTCATCCTGTGCTTTTTGATTGGATGTTTTCTTTTTCTTTTTCTTAGGAACAGTATTGGAACTTCATAAGATAAATTAAGACAAGTAAGTCACAAGTGTTAAAAACAACTTAGTCAAAGTTCTGAAGCAATGTGGTGTTAAATATAGTACTTATATAGTAAAATCTCAATAATGCAAATTAAGGAGGGAGAGAGAAGAGGAAACTATAATCTATTAGTGAAATGTCCAAGTAAAATATTAAAAACACAGCTGCAGTTTTTAAGATTACAGATCAACTAAAGGGTATGGTAAGCGGAGATTCTGAAGGAACATTTAATCAGGGGAAATATACAAAGCTTTGCAAGATCCTAAAATGCTGAAGAATTTAAAAAATACTGTAATAAAAATACTTTTGAAAGATGGAAGTTGTGGGTATAAACTTCAA
>RJWT010050883.1:0-10784 GCA_004365215.1 Cuniculus paca
TTTTTGTGTGGTGTATATTGACCATTTGTATTTCTTCTTTGGCAAACTGCCTGTTCATTTCTTTGATTCACTTTTCTGTTGGGAGATAATAACAGCTTTACTGAGATATAATTGACGTACTATACAGTTCAGTCGCTTAAAGCATACAGTTGTGTGGCTTTCAGTGAAGGTTACAGAGGTGTGCAGCCATGGCCGCTAGGGAATTTCTGTTTCCTTATTCCAAAAAGCAGGGCCACACCCTCAGCAGTCACTCCCTCTTTAGCTCGTCCCACTCCCCAGGCCGCTGCTAGTTTACTTCCGTCTTTATGTATTTGCCTATTCTGCCACCTGGTCTTTGATGAATGGCTTCTTCAACTTTGCACATTTCGGGCTTCGAGGTTCATGTTGTAGCACGTATCAGTGCATTTTCTTATTATCGAGTAGTCCCTTGTGTGGATGTTCTACGTTTTGTTTGTTCCTTCATCAGTTGCTGGGCATTTGGACTGTTTTCATGTTCCCACTTTGGGAATCATTTTGCCATGATATTTGAAGGTGTGAATGTTTTGTGTGAAACCTGTGCTTTTTGCAGTTCATTGATTCCTCACCTTATCCAGGGATGGAACCCGGCCTTTGCACTGAGCTGCATCCCCAGACGTGGTTTTTTTTGTTTTGAGACAGGATCTTGCAGAGTCGCTTAGTGGCCCAGGCCGGGCTTGAACTTGATCCTCCTGCTCAGCTTCCCAGAGTGCTGGGATTTCAGGCAAGCGCCACCACGCCTGGCTTTGTGGGTGATTAATTTTGAAGAGCTTTTAATACTTCAGGGAGATTACCATACCCGTGTTTTTAATTTTTTATTTTGTGCAGTGCTGGGGATTAAACCCAGAGCCTCGCACTTGATAGGCAAGGGTTCTGCCACAGAGCTGACCTGCAGCCCTTTTGATTTTGAGACAGGGTTGCCAAGTTGCTCTTTGCACTTGTGTTCCCCTCTGCCTCAGCCTTCCTTGTGGCTGGGGTTCTAGGTATGCGCTGCCGTGCCCGGCTGTTAACCCAGTTTACCAGATAGGCTGTCAGCATCGTCCCCAGGTTTGTGCATTTACTTTTGGGAAGCTGAGAACAGAGCAGCCATGGGCACGGACGAGGACACTCCAATTTCCATCCAGCCCTTCTTGCCCCTAAGCGGCAAGTTTGTGTTCCCTTCCTTCCCAGGAGGCTGCAGGAGGCTGCCTGCTGCCTCTCAGAGCGTCCTGGCCTCGCCGGCCCAGGCTCTTGTCTGTGGTTCTGCTTCTGGGTCCCCTGTTTCAGGCCCAGAGACAGGCGGGTGGGGGCAGGGTGGAGTGGCTTTCACTTCCCCCAGAAGCTCGCATTTCAGAGTGACTGGCAAATCACTGTCCTGGGAGGAGTCCAGCAGCCTTGCTCACCGGCTGCTGCCGGTCCCAGGTGTTGGGGATTTGGAAGGGTGGAGGTTGGCGGCCCTGTTTGCTCAGGGCGAAGGCTGAGGCCCTGGGCCCTCCTAATCCTGATGGGAACCTCCCTTTAGCCCTGCGTGGGCGGAGCCAAGAGGCTTTTTCTGTGGTGTTGGGAGTTGAACCCAGGGCCTCTCATGCCCAGTAGGCAGGCTCTCTACACTGAGTTAATCCCCAGTCTTTCTCAATGAAGTTTTTAAAAATCTTCACTTAGTGTAATCTTATTTGGAGTAAAGGTAACATTCGATGTTGGCTTCTGCCATATATATATATATATATATATATATATATTTTTTTTTTTTTTTTTTTTTTTTTACTTTCAAAGTTGGTATTTGTGTCCTGTGTCACTCATGTTCACAGTTGGCAGTCTTATTACTGTAGGCCAGCTACAGCAGCACACACGTGGGATCCCTGCTACTCTAGAGGCTGAGGCAAGAGGGTTGCAAGCTTGAGCCCAACCTGTGCAATGCAGCAAGACCCTGTCTCCACATGAAAAACTTTTATAAAGGGGCAGCTGATATAGTTCAGTGGTACATGGGTTTGGTCCTCAGTATTGAAAAAAAAAAGGTAATAGTATAGGGAAAGTTTTAAACAAAAGACACCTGCTGAGTGTTAGGCAAATACCTCATTTTTATTGTCACCCACACAGTATCTGTCACACTTTGAATGCATGCCTTTGTAATCTGGCGGTCCCATTGTGACATTCGTTTGTTCAGCATTTATTACATCTTAATGTTAGAAGGGACCTTAGCAGTCACCTGATTCTAGTGTGGAGACAAACCCAGCAAAAGTCAGTCACTTGTGACGAACATGAGTCATCCTGAAGTCCGCCTGCTCCTGTTTCCAGTTCGAGTGTAGCCTGCTCCATTGTCAGTAGAGCCCAGGGCCTCTCCTCCTCCTGGGGGACTGCCAGGCCCAGTCTGCTTTCTCTTCAATTTTGGCGAGTCTGTCCCCTTTCTCCTGACCGCCTCTTTGCTCCTCCAAGTCATTGAGACCTCTATGGAAGGGAGGTGGCGGCGGGGCCTTGTGTCTCCTCACCTGGTGAGCAGAGTGAGCCCGCCCCTGGCCCATTCCTGCTGTCAGATGGGAATCCGCTGTGAGGGACTCCAGGTGCTGATTTACATCCACGTTTAGAAGGCAGGGCAGGGTGAGTGGGAATTAGGGCCCCTAGTCCCCCTTTTCCTATACTTTTCTGCAGGCACTGGTTTGCCTGTAATACGGCAGTGACAATGAGGACGGCAGGCAGCAGCGTTACAAAGCAGGACCTTCACTGTCGCCCCCGTTTCATAGGAAGGAAATTGAGGTGCAGATCCCCATGCGCCCTCGCCTGTCGCACTGGGCTTCTCTCCTGTGGCCGAGGCTCCTGGCTTTAACTGGGTCCTGGGCCTTCTGTGCCTCAGCGATTGCAGATGGCGCTGTGGCAGCGTGCATGACCCTGGGAGAAGGACTTGAGCGCTGCAGTGTCACTGCATTTGCTGGAAGGGAGCAGGCCAGCTGCTGCTCTAGGGGAGGCCCCTTACGGTATCTCTGCTCTTAGGGTTTCCCCGAGTGACACATTCTTTGTCATGTTACTGTAATTTCCATTTCCCATGTGAGAAATTTTTTCCTGTTGAGGTTTTCAGTCACCAGGTCTTACAGAAGATGTCTGAAAGGTTTTACGTGGTTAGAAACGAAGGACTTTGGATCTCTGATTCTTCGGTATTCTTCCTCTCTTGCTGCCTGCCTGCCTGTCTTTCTCCCTCAGTTTTAATTCTTTAATAGATAATTTTACAGATGGTAAAACAGAATGTACAGAGAAGCTATCAGTGGCATGTCCCTGTCCCCACCTCAGTCCCATCTGTACCTCCTCAGGGCTCTTTGCTCAAGTGTGAGTCCTTGCCAGGGCTGTGGCTGGGGACACGCAGCATGGCCAGCTTCCATCAAGATGAGGCTGCATGTCGCTGGGGGCTCTGAGCCCCTGCAGCAGGAGGTGCTGGAACCTTTCAGGCCTTCATGGTATCGCAGGGAGGGCCCTTTGAGCAGGCTGCTCTGGGGGTCCCAGTAAGGGAGCGCTGGATTCAGGGCACCCGTTAACCCCCACTGCCCCGTTGGTCCATTTTTCACATCCTGAGGGCTCAGTGCTGGAGGCTTCCCTGCCTGCTGTCCAACCACTGGCTGAGCGGGAACCAGCCCCAGGCCATCCCTGAAGCTGCGTTTCCTGCCACCTCTGCACCTGCTCCTCCTCTGACAGAGCCCAGGCTGCTGTCCCTGCTGCGTTCCAGCCCCCAGTATGCACACCATTCTTTGTCACACACTCATTTCAGGGCTCATGCTGGCGTCTGCCTGAATAGCTGTGCCTTGGCTTGTGTCTCTTTAGACAGAGCCAGGCACCCTGTCCTCCAGCACTGGCACTGCTCATAAACTGCCTTTCCTTCCTGGTGGGGCACAGAAATGACTACTGTTCTTGTCCTTTTCCTTTTCCCTTTTCTTTTCTTCCTTCATTTTTTTTTTTTCAGTTTTTTGAGACAGGCTCTCACCGTGTAGTTCAGCCTGGCCTTGAACTCACTGTGTGACCCAGGTTGGCCTTGAGCCCACAGCTGTCCTCCTGCCTCAGCCTCCTAAGTGCTAGGATTATAGGCCTGAGCCACCACTGCCACCCTGCGTGCCTTTCTGAGCGGCTTTGGCCAGCTGCTGTTGCAGGAGAGAAGCCCTGGCTTGCCAGGTACGAAGAGTCCACCTAGGACGCTCTGGGTCATTTTGGTTTTAATTAGTACACGTTTCCGCGTTTCGCCTGTGTATCAGTCACAGGCCGGTGTGAGAGAGGCAGTGTCTAGTTCTATGTTTGCTGCTGTTCGGGCAGCACTTCTGATCTGCTGTGGATCTTGCTGACTTTTCATGGTTGACTGTTCATGGGCTTTTCCTATTGTTCGATTCCCGCCCCCTCCCTGCGCTCTCCCAGAAAGTGCTTCTTGGGCTGGAATTTCAAGCATCGGCCACATCTGCTGGGCTAAAACACATCCCTACCCTGAGCACCTCACCAAGATGGTGAGGCAGCCACCACCTCACTGCCCACTGTGGCGACCTGGCTGATGCTTCTGTCTCCACTGGGTCCCTTACAGTCTTGCACTGCAGAGTGGCCTTTGGAAAATGCCCTTTCTCCGCTCTCAGCTCTTCCAGGCGGCCCAGTGCATGGAGAAGCAGCTCGAGTCAGTGCCCCCAGACCTGGGAGGGCTCAACCTCTGCTGTTGCTGACCTTGGCTCTCCCCAGCTTCTCCTCTAGGAGGCCAGGCCCCTGTGCCAGGGCCACGTGCCCCAGGGCCCTTGCACTTGCTCTTCCTGAGTCCCTGTGGTCCCTGGGCTTACAGTGACGTGGCTCACTCTGACACTTCGTTCAGGTCTTTGCCTAAATGCCCCTCCTCAGAGGGGTCCTCCACGGCCCCTTCCTCTGCTCTCAGTGTGCGTTAGTTTTCCATGGCACTCAGGACCCGACTGTGCTCTCTCACCCGTCTTCCTCTGTAGGCTCGAGCTGTAACCTCAGACAAGCACGGGAGGCCCCTGTTAAATGCTCCTGAAGCTCGTTAGTCTTCTCTGACTGGTCCTGGTTTAGAGGTTGAGGCCCCCCAAGGGCAGGGCACTAACTCTGAGTCCTTGTGATCTTCTGTATCCTGGGGAAGCTTCCCATTCTCCTACATAGAGTTGTTCCTCCAGTCCTGTCGTCTCGGTGTTCTGTCTTCCATAAAGAATGCTACCGGCAGGGTAATGATGGCGAAGATACTCGTGTTTCCAGTCGAGGCTGGGAAGCCCAGCGTGCAGGTGCTGTCCACACAGCAGCAGTCAGGGCAGGGGAGCACGGACCTCACCTTTGTCACCAGAGCCCACCACTGCTGTGGTGGCTCAGTCTGTCCCTGAGAGCAGAGCCTCTCGGCCTAATTGCCTCCTGGAGATACCGCCTCTTACTCTGCCATTAAATTGCAACGTGGTTTCAGAGGGGACAGACAGCACAGCCCGTGTGGGAGCTGCTGTGATTCTTAGCATGGAAAGTCACTGTTCAGAGTGGCTTCTGTCCATCATCCACTCAGCCATTGCCCAGTGTGCAGCCGTCCTTTCCCACGGGTGCACGAGATACTCTGACATTGAGTTAGCCACACTCGAAAAGGCCTGGATCACAGTGTACAGGGCCAGGTCCCCGTTCTCAGTCGTTCCTGCTTGAGACCGTGGCCTGGGTTAGGTGCTGTGAACACTAAGGGAGGGAGTCCCCCCCGCCAGGCTTGTGAAGGTGGCAGGAAGACTGAGGTGACGGACGCACTGTGTGACTCGAGGCTGTGTGAGTGTTTGTAGCCAAGGGAGAGGGGACGGATGCTGAGTGCCCGCGTCTCGTCACAAGCGCTGGGACGCTGTCTGTCTGCCGGAGCCTCTTCCTTTACCCCAGGGCCAGCATATTGGAGGCTGTCTGGCACAGCCCCTGGGGCAGCCCCTGCAGCTGTGTGACATAATTTTGAAGCAGAGTCAGTGTTGTCATTTAATCTTCTATTTAGGCTTTCTTTAGATTTAAGAAATCTGCTTTTTGTTCTGCCGAAGTGTGCTTTTCTGCCAGGGGACAGTTTGTCACTGGGGATGGGTGGTGGGGCTGCCTTCAGGGTTGTGTGACTGGCCTGAGTTTGCCCCCTGAGCCACCTGTATTTCCAGAAAACCAGGCACACGGAGCAGCAGGCAGCTGGGCGGTGGCCTCCCCCACCTCCTCTCGGGTTCCCGCAGGAACTTGCAGAGGACCCACTGTGTTCTCGTGGACACGTGGGCAAGGTGCGGCCTGGTGAGGAAGCAGGGGACTGTGGATTGTCAAGCTCAGCATGCAGCTGGCCATTGTTTCCCGGCCTAATGGGCCCCTCTGTGGCGGCCTGGAAACCCTGCCTGCAGTTTAGTGCTCGCTAATAACCTGGGTCGTGTTTCATGTTTGACAGGCGCCCTTTTGACTCCGTGATGGTGCTGTGGTCTGCGGGGCACTCAGCATCACCCGGGGGTCTGACAGAACAGTGGTTCGATGTAAAGTGCCTCCCTGAGGACGGAGAAAATCGCTGTGCAGGGCTCTTTGCTCAGCACTCCCACCTTTTACTCCCTCCCTCCCTTGCTAATTGTGCTCCGGGACTTTCCTAGGCTGCACTTAGAAGGGATAATGGGTTATGATTACACTTCTTAATAGGTTCAAGTCACAGAACGGTTACTGAGTGCACCCGAGGTGCCCAGTCTAAAAGGCGTACAGACACCATCTGATAAGGTCTTTAGCTTTATTTATTTTAAGACAGGGTCTGCAGAGACTCTGTAAGTGCACTATGCTAGGAGAAACCTGTTTTTTTTTTTTTTTTTTAAGGAAGGAAAGGTTTATTTAGCTCACAGTTTGTGGAGGTTTCCATGCATAGTCAGCTGGCGCCAAGGCAGGGTGGTGTGGCAGAGGAGCAACAGTTCATGGTGATAGAAGACAGCAGAAGCAGCGAGAGCAAAGAGACAGGTGCGAGGAACCTGGTTTTTGTTGTTGTGGAGACAGGGTCTTGTTGTGCAGTACATACTTGACCTTGAACTCACTGTGTAGCCCTGCTGGGCCTGGAACTCTCCACCTTCCTGCGTCAGCCTCCTGAGTGCTGGGACTGCAGGCCTGCATCATGACAGACCTGTTGAATTCTTCAAGATTTATTTATTTATTTATTTTTTTGGTGGTACCGGGGATTGAACTCATGACCTTGCACTTGCCAGGTCAGCTTAGGCCGCTGAGCTAGATCCCCGGCCCTCAGACCTATTGAATTAAGCAGTGGGATTCATGACTTGAAGAGAAAGCTTCCTCACACTGCAATCTGCGGGCCTGGAGGACGCATGACTCAGTAGACCTGCCACCTCTCCTGGTCCCACCACATGCATGAGTGTGGCTCTTCTAGCTCCACTGACCCCCACTGTCCTGCTGCCAGTTGGCCAGGGGCCTCAGGACAGCCCTGATGAGAGTTGCCTGGTCCTTGTGCCATAACGTGATCGAGTGTGGCTCTGTACCTCATTTTTTCTTATTAAAAACTGTAGAATTTTGAAATGTCTTCATGCGAATGTTTACTAATCTAGGCGTGTCCAAGTGAAGAACCAGGATGTGCCCAGTGGCTTGGAAGAGCCCTGTTCCCCTCCCCCATCCAGCGAGGACAGCCTTGATTGCCAGTTAATCGTCCCTTTTGTCATCCCCCATGTGTTTCACTGGCCCGTGCTGCACAGCACCCCTCCCCAACACTGTCTGTGGCTTGGCCACACGCGATTTCTATTTCTCAGTTTTGGAAGTTGTCCGGGCAGTTGCTTTGCTCCCAAGGTGTTGGCTGCAGTCATCCATGTGACAGCGCGAGCAGCTGGGCTGGGAGCACCGAGAAAGCATCTCTAATTCGTTCCTCCATGGCCACATGGGGACTGGGCAGGGCGGGAAGGACTGTTGCGCTGCCCTTAGAGTCCAGGCCCAACTGCCCCCGTCTGATGGCTCTGGACAACAGGATGCTTGTTGTGCAGGTCTGGAATTGTGATGCAGTGTCCCTCGAGTGCCACCCGTTGTCCCCAGAGAATTCCCAGTAAGGCCCAGGCTGGGTCCTGCCAGGCTGTTGGTTATAGGAGAGCATCCCAGCTGTGACCCTGGGGTGTGGGCCGTGAATCACGGACTCATGAGCTGCTGGAGGTGTCACTGGGAAAGATGCCGCAGGGTTGCAGTCGTGACCTCATGAGAGGGAAAGGCTGGTCTGGGGGGCAGAGGCCCTGGGCAAGCCAGGTGTTGCTCGGGAGCTCATCTTCTGCATCTAAAACCATGAGTGATGCGTCTCGTTCTGTCTGCCTGCATTTTCTGTGGGGTCTTCCTGGAACTGGCTCCAACTAGTGCCTGTGCTCATCCTCCCTGAGGTGAGGGGAGGAAAATGAGGGGCCTGCACCTGTGCTTGAGTAAGGGCCTCACTCCAAGGTTGGCCGCAGGAGCAGCTGCTTGGGGGAAAGGTCTTTGCTCTTCGCCAGACCTGGCCGGCGGAGGAGCAGCTGTCAGCTGCTCTGGTCTCGCTGCGCGTCTCCGAGGTGAGGTTGGTGCTGCGCTTCGCCCCCAGGCTCTGCCTCCTTGCTGCCCTTCCAAGTGTGGCCCTGCTGGCAGGAGACAGCCGGGGAGCCTTCCGGAGCGTCCAGGGCTCTGTCTTGGGGAAGAGCCAAGGCCAGCGGCACTCACCGTGCACACAGCGTGGGGTGCTCGGCAGAGGGAGGTGCTGCTCTCCCTTCTTTTCCTCCTGTCCTGTCCTCCCCTTACTTTCCCCATCCTTCCTGCTTTTCTTCTTTCTCCTTTCCTCTCACCTGTTTCTCCCTTCTTCGCCCTTCCATTTCTGTTTCTTTTCTCTGACTTCCTTTTCTGTACTGAGTGGAGACTGAATGCAGGGCCTTTGCACTTAGCTACATCCCTAGTCCTTTATTAATTTTTTAGTTTGAGACAAGGTCTTCTTAAGTCACCAAGTTGCCCAGGTTGGCAACTTGAGATCCTCCTGTCCTAGACCCCCAGAGTGCTGGGATTATAGATGTGAGCCACCACACCTGGCTTCTCTCTTCTTTCTGATTTTACTAGGACAGATGCCCTGGGGAGGGGGGGCTGTTCTTGAAACGTCCTTGGAGGAATTGGTTTTCTCCTGAGCTGTGCATCTGGGGAGGAGCCACCTCCGGTGGGGATCCTGCTTTAGAAGAGGACGTGGTGCACAGTGGACCCAGCTTCTCTCCTGTGTGCATGGCAGGAGAGTTGGAGGACCCAGGCCACCATCTGCCCTGTCCCAGGGGCCTTTACTCGTCATCTGCCCTGCAGAGCCCCTGAAAACAGTGGCCCCCGAATCCCCTGCGCAGGAGGGCAGGTGGCCGGGCTTTGCTGCCCTTCGCCTGGGAGCTCCCGGTGGCCATTCAGAGGCTGTTGCCGTCTCCCCCCCCACCCCGCGCGCCCGCCCCCCGCTGTCGGCTCCCGCCCCGCCTTCTGCTCATCCCGCGTTTCTCTTCCTGGCGAGGCAAAACGCAGGTTCCCACCAGTGGAGTTCAGCCCGGCCCTCAGAGGAGCTTGGGAGACGGTGCCTCCCAGCTCAGCTTTCGGGGCCCACCCACCGGGAGGGCTGGCCTGGACCTGGCTCACCGTTCTGAAACTGAGTTTTGTCCCGTGTGGCCCTCGAGTGCCCTCCCTCTCTGCTCTCAGGAGGTGGCTCACTTGCGCTCCCGGCATGCAGAGGGTGACAGGCTGGGGTGGGGCGCGGCTTGCCTGCACCTCTTCCACCCAGAAGACAGATCCCTGGCAGTGTGGCTCGGGCTTCTGCCTCTGGCTGCCTACGCCCTGCTGAGAGGGAACCCCGGTTCAAGGGCCCCGGCAAGGGCTCTAACCCCAAGGACTGGAGCCAGGTTCTTCTACATGTCGGAGGCTCAAGAAGAGCACAGCCGAGATTCTCCCTTGCATTCCTTCAGGATACCAGTGGGACCTTGCTCCTTCTAGGACTGGAGACCTTAGGGAAAGGCGCTTTTGTGTGGGCCCTGTCTGCGGTGGCCTTTGCCCCAGGCTGCCCTCACTCCTGCAGCTGGTTTGCTCTGGAACAGGTCTCTGAGCAGACAGGAGGCCTCTGGCTGCCCTCTCAGCGCTCCAGCGCCAGGCGTTGATGAGTAGAAGTGGTGCGGCCAGAGACAGGGCCCAGCCTGGACTGTGTGGCGGGAGAAAGGGAAGGAAGGGCACTCGCGTCTCCCACTGCAGTGGCCCGGAGCTCACAGCTCAGGGCTGGCACAGGGGGGCTCCTGAGCTTATTTGCAGTGCTGTGTGCCCTTTTACTTGCTGAGTGACTTCCCCAGCTCCGTGAATACATATTCTCAGTGCTGGGGATTGAGCCCAGGCCTTCACGTTGAACTGCATCCCAAACCCTTTTGTACTTTCTTAGTTTGAGACAGGGTCTTGCTAAGTAGCCCAGGCTGGGTTCTACCTTGTGACTCTCCCGCTTCAGCCTCACAAGGTGCTGGGATGACAGGCGTGTGGCACCATGCCCAGCCATGCCCGCACTTTTGAAGAGTTTCCAGCTACCATGGAGCGGGTGGACCTGTGCTGGCACACGGGGCGTGGCTTTCCTTGCAGCTCGTCCGACAGCAGCCATACATGGTCACAGCGGCTCCCAGCTGCAGCGCCAGTGACTCAGCCCAGAAGGCTGATGTAACGGAGCAGCCAGAGCTACTGCAGCCTGGTGACAGAGAGCCCGACAGCTCTCACCACCCAGAGACAGCCTGGGCCACTCTGGCCGAGAGAGAGAAGTCCAAACCCCATTTCTGGAGCGGCCAGCAGAGAACCACTACTGGGCCGACCCGCCGTGCTGATCT
>RJWT010050884.1:0-10769 GCA_004365215.1 Cuniculus paca
TGACATCCTGAGTCTTCAGTCTAAGTGAACATCTTTTATTTTACTAAAAATTAGAATTTGGAAACCAGGCAGGAAAGAGAATCTTAAGGTCAATAGCTGAACACATCTTTCTCATCCACCACATTGGCGAAGTAGCTTATCTAAAGTCCTAGAACTCTGGCTTCCCTTGGGCTTTGTTTTTCTGTCTTCCTGAATTCACTTAATTATTGAGAAAACAAGGTAACTTGATTGACTTTGACCATTCAGGAAATGAAGGCTCTGATAAAGACAGGCATTTAAGAGGCTCCTTGGTATGATGTTAGCAGATTACATTGGCAGCCAGGTCCTCAAAAAACACTCTAGTCTGGGAGTGTCTTGTTCACGTAATACTTTTTTTCTTGAATGTAATTCCCAGAACACCTTCTTGACCATGGCAGTTTGCCAAGTCAACAGCTACATTTGCCATATAACTTGCTTCAAATTCAACCTAATGTGTTCTGTCAGGGCCAATATATATGTTCATTTTTCTCCAACTCTCCTTTGTTATACAGGAAACTACCATCACATACAAATATACTTACAGGATATTAAACATCAGTTTTACTTAGCTTAAGATTTCAGAATGTGAGAGATACATAGGAAAAGTTGTTGACTCATTGAATCCATTATTTTCCAAGATCTCTGTGAGAGAGACTGATAAGCACAATGCATATTGAGGAATCTGTTTTTATTTTTTGTAGCTCAGAATGTATCATTCTGTGGAGGCATTTTAAGGATTTGAGTTGCTCTGCCAATATTTATTTGAGATATGACTAAAAACTACAAGTTGATTTTGAAGCCAGGAAGAGTAGTAAAGAAACATTACTGAGCTAAATACATTGGCAGCAACTCAACCCACAAGAGGCAGATAAAAATAAGTGAAAATAAACTATTAGTAATGTGTGTTATTTAGCTTACATATGCAGTTGTATGTTTTCTTAAGCTGAATGAGAAATATTCTGTAACTAACAATGATACATGTTAATTCAAAAAGTGAATGTTTTCTAGTGCTGAATATATACATAGTAAAAGTACAGAAGTTGTGCCCCAGAAAGAAGTAATACTTCACACAATCTTTGGGCAGAACAAAACCCTGATGTATCATTAGGAATGAGAATTTTTCTTCTGAAAATGATAACTAAAATTATTTTAAGATTCCTTTTAAAAAACAGTTGAGCTTTCATGCAAATTACTTATCTCCATTTAGTCTCTGCATAGGCCTAGCTACCAGAGTGTGGTCAAAATATCCAGACCTGTCCCCTCTAGAGGGTAGTTTCCATACTGATGTTTCAGTAGCAAGGGCAGCAAAACATTCTTCAGAAATAGATACCCAAGAATTTATCACTTTCATTCAAGTTTAGAGACCAGTAAGAAAGATAAGAAATTATAGAGCATGACAAACATGACCACCATCCCGTAGCTAAATTCGAGACTGAAATCTTTAAAATGGTTGTCATCACACACACAGATGCCCACATGGATGCATGCACACTATCCAGATTGTGGAGAAAAACAAGCTTTTCTCATTGTTGGTGAAAATGTAAACTAGTGAAACTACAATGGAAATCAGTAAGACAGTTCTTCAAAATGACTGATAATTGAAATTTTATTTGATCCAGCTACACTTCTCTTGGGTGTAATACTGAAAGAGTTAGTCATCATACTGTAGGGCCACATGCATGCCCATGTTTTTAGCAGCACAATTCGCAATACCTAAGTTCTGGAAACAGCCTAGATACTCATCAACAGTGGAATGGATAAAGAAAATTTATTATATATATATATATATATATATATATATATATATATATGGAATTTTATTCGGCTATAAAGAACAATGCATTCCAGTCATTTTTAGGAAAATGGATGGATCTGGAGACTATAATGTTAAGTAAAATAAGTCAGACATGGAAAGTTAAATGTTGCATGATTTCTCTCAGACAAGAAACCTAATTATAAAGAAATTAAAGAATAACACAGAGGCATGCTTTCTGGGGCAGGGAAAGGGATTAGGGAAGAGGAAGAAAAGAGGTGCTGTGGGTATTGAAAGTGATCACCATACATTATGTGTAAGTACCAATCCTCCAAAGAAAATGTTAATATCATGTGTTGTAAGTATATACCATTTAAAAAGAGAAACAAGTGAATATTTCCATTAGCAATTCTTATTTTATATCCACAAATAGTATGACAACTTGAAGTTTTCAACAAAAAATACATATATATATCTATGTCTTTACAAATTAACTTTCTGATGGTATAAAAACTAGTTGAAAGAAAAATAGTCAAGAGATTATGTAAAAAGGATTCCAAGCTCCAGACTATAATTGTTCTTCCCACTTGGGCGCCCTTTTTGACAAGTGATAAAATTTCTATTCTCTGACAGATTCCAAGAGCTAGTTTTGTGATGACTCCTGGGTGGGCTTATGTTAAAATTTACTCTTTTAAACATTTTTTTTTCTTTATGGAGGAGGCAAGCAATAAATATAGTTGCACAGACTTCCTTCTGTCCTTTTTTCTTTTTCTTTAATGTATCACATTTTATTTGAACTATTTAAAAACTCGAGGCTAAGGAAACCAAATATGTTTCCATTCCTTGAACTAATTTAGAGAGATAAAATATAAATTAGAATTTACTAATGATTACAGTAACACTTTCTCATTACTTAGCTGATATTATTGCTTATCACTAAATTTCCTTAGAAATATAGAGCTCTCCCATTTCTGAATTTTCATCAAATAAAACTTTACTGAATCTTTGCTCTTTTCTTTCATCATTTTATGTGACCTAATGTTCATTAATTGTTCACAAAAGAGCATGAAAAGTTAAGGAAGGTAGCAAGAATTTCAACCAACACAGATCTTTCAGAAACCTTCATTAGTTTAAGTCTCTCCAAATACTTTAACAATATTCTCTTTTGCCAGAAAATTTTAATACGTACATTACTTCTTTGGTAATGTTCTTTTCCATAGGAGATGATACCAATGTGTGGCAGAAGGTTACAAAATTTTCAAGATTAATAACTCCTATTGCATGTCTAATAAGGTAAATACATCACATGTATTATCTCATGCATGTCTGACAAAAGAATGAAAAAAAGTTATAAGGTGTACTCAAATGATAGGTTGCATATCTATTATTTTAATTTTAGAGATTTGAAGCTCAGAAGATCGTATTTTGTTTGTTTGTTTGCTTATTTATTTATTTATTTGAGGCAGAGTCTTTCTATGTAGTTCAGGCTGGTCTTGAACTCATTATGTAACCCAGGTTTGGTTGGAACTCAGCTTAATCCTACTGCCTCAACCTCAGGAGTACTGGGATTAGATGTGTGTCCCACGTTTGCAGGTGAAACTCAGAAGATTTTAAAAGAGTAAATATATTCCAAAAACATATGTAGCTAAGGAGTAAAAAAACAGAATTTGAATCTATATTTGCCTGGCTCCAGAGACTGTTATTTTTAAATTGTATCAAATTGTTTTTCATCTCTAAAATAATTTTTAGAAACCTTGAGTAGGTCTTAAGATAACTGAGGCACTTAGAAAATAGTTAGCTTGATGTTGGAAGATGTAAGCATTCAAGGTTATAATCTTTTTGGTACCTGAAAGTGGGAAGCACCTTATGCAGCAAATATCTAAACATGGAAAAGTGGTTTTGAAAATGTGTAAAGAGTAGAGGTTTTGCAAATGCGTAGCTGGTTGAAGTTAGAAAAATAGAGAGGAATGTGATAGAAAAAAGTCTGTATCATCTTAAAAATCCTAGGTCACTATAAGCAAATGATTTTAAAACGTAGACGTTACAGGTCTGAATTGACAGAAGAATGTAAAGAGTGCGGTAGGGAAGAAAACACTACATTTTAGAAATGACTAGAATCAATATAAACAGAATTCGGTAGAAATATGAGCAGTGTTGGTAAGGGCTCAGAAAGAAATGGAAACCATGCCATTGGACAATACAGGAAAGCAAAACCTTGTTACCACTGCAGAAAACTTAGCTAAATTTTGTCCTGCACCTGCAAATGATACAATTGGAATTTTACCTAAAGAGATTTCTAAGCAGTGTAAATGGTAATAAGCCAATTCGTGTAAACCAATTCTTTCTGCTTACGGTAAAGCATTGTAAGAAGAAAGGTAAGCTTAGGGAAGATCTGTCAAACAAAGTAGGCAACAGGAGTTTACAATTTGAAGAATTATTAGCCTATCCAGCCTTCAATATATATTCAAATTGAAGTTTTTCTGACAAGAAACTGTTCTCTGAATAGAAAGCACAGGGTCTGGGTCGATATTTTGTTAGTGTTTCACAAGTATCAAAAGGTCAGAATATTCAGTGAGACAGAGGACTGTTTGAACAGAATAGGTATGCATCCGATGAATTTTTCAGCTACTTTTGTGGAAGCCAGATATAAAGAAATCACTCTCCAAGAAAAGACTTGTAAAGGAACCCCTTATCAAATGAAATTAAGTCTCCAGAAATAAATAGGAGATCCACAAGGTTATTAAGAATGTTATATCAACAGAAGCATGGCTGTTTGGATGGAAAAGGACAAGTGAAGAAGAAATGAAAGCAGTGTGTGAGACTCCTGAAATTATTTATGCAGGCTAAAACTACTCAACTGCAAATACATGCCACCTTTCAAGAAAAATGAAAGATGACTATGGGGGCAGGGTTGTGGGATCAGTAGGCATATGCTCAAGTTACAGAGGATTATCTTCAGGCCCTAACTCCTTATGGAGTTTGCCCAGCTGGCTTTGCAAATTGCTGGGGACTTGTGACTGTGCTTTTTCTTTCATTTTCTCTCTTTGAACCAGGAATGTCTATAGCTGCTATCCTATGACTGAACCAATATTTTTTGGGGGACAAATAACTTGTCTTCTAGTTCCAAAGATCCACATGTAGAGAATAATTGCTTCCCATCATGGATTATACCTAAAGTCTCATCCACAAGGACTGGAATTTTTGTGTTGATGAGACTTATATGACTCAGAAAGTCATTCATACCTAACTTATTTACATGATGAGATTTGAAGATTTTGACTTGATGAAACTTAGGTAAGATTTTAGAATTGAGTCAATGCTGTAATTTGTTGAGACTACCGGGAAACTCAGGATTTAATGAGTACATTTTGCATGGTGGAGGAACATTAATCTTTTGGGACTAGATTGTATTCTGTGTAACAGACTAAATAATAACCCCCACAAATACCTTGTCCTAACCTGTGGAACCTCTGTATTATTTTACATGGCAAAAAGGGACTTTCTAGATGTAACTGCAATAAGATGTGGAGATGGGGAGATTAACCTGGATTGTCTAAGTGATCTCAATTAATCTTAAACCCTTACATGAGGTATGCAGTAGATCGTAGTAAGAGGAAATGATATGATGGGAAAAAAAGGTTGGATTAATGTGCTTTAGAAATGGAGAAATGAATCGCAAACCAGAGAATGCATGTGACCTCAAAGACTGGAAGAGTTAAGAAAACATATTCTCTCCTGGAACCTGCAAAAGAAATGCAGCTCTGCAGATTTCTTGATTTTAGCCTATAAGATTCATTTTAAGACCTGTGACTGCCCAAACTGTAAGATAAGAAACCTGTGTTGTATTAAATCACTCAAATTGGAACAATTTGTACAGAAGTCCTCAAATACTAACACAACATGAAATTAATATTAATAATAATGATGTGTTCCAATGCCTTTTCATGTATATATTTAGCCATAATCTCTTTCTGGTACACATTATTAGAAATATCTAATATACACTATTCAGATTTTTATTTTCTTAAATAGCATGTACTAGTAGGGAGACATTTCTTCATAGAGAATGGCCTAACCCATATGTTGCTTTAAAATGAAATGAAATTTATAGTAAGTGACTTCCAATGGAATATTTTGAAGATTCAGTACTCAATTTTTACAAAAGATTTAAAAATATTTGCATCTTTTTCAGTGAAAACTTCTTAATAATATCAAAAGTTATAAAGTTTTGAAAGAAATTTGTATCTGCCGTTTTGTAGTGGTCTGAAATTTGGAGGTTATATGACTTAATAGTTTAAGCATTCTTTTCAAAAATTTGGAAATTGGACACCTTTATTCTTATGTGTGTTAAGCATAAAACCACAGTATATAAACATTTTTATATTCACTCCACATACCCTTACTATATACGTATAGCTCATAAAAACAAAATTTAAAAAGAGATATATAAACAATTGAAATGAACCCTTTTATATTTTCCTCTCACAAACCTAGAGATTATTTTCTATCCCTATGGGGATGTGCACAGTCAGTTGAGAATTCTGAATATAAAACTTTGACGTAGAGGCAACAGCCTATGTCTGGTTCCAGGTCTTCTGTACCAACCATTGTGATCCTTGACAAATCAAATTTTTTTGAGTGAAGTAAAGCACTTAAAACACATATAATACTTAACATTTGCTATGATTTATACCTAGATGTCCTATCAAAGCCTCAGGCACTCATAGGTGGGCCTTTCGGAAGATGGCTGATTCTAGATATGTGAATGTGAACTAAGGGTGTAATAACTAAATTAGTCCACAGATTGGTTTAGCATTGGTTGTACTGAATGTAGGTGGCACCACTAAAATACTTGTAGCCTGGATGGCATAAAAGAGAAAGAGAATCTTATGATGCTGCTGCTTTTTGCCCCCTACCTGCTCTGCCATGGACTGTTTCTCCTCTGTGATGCCCCTCTGTCATGACACCTTGCCTTGGAGCCAGCCAACTACGAACTGAAACCTTCACAGACTGTGAGCCAAAATAAACCTTTCTTACTTGTGGGTGCTGTGCACTTTGTCTCAGCAATTAGAAAATTAGCAAAGACAGCATTGCTTTGGGAAATTACAAAGAATTTAACAGACATTTCTGCAGTAATTTTGATTATCACTTTTTTAATATAATGTATATGCCTTTTTCTTTTTGCTTGTGTTTGTTCTGCATTTCAGTCTTGCTTGAGGTAAAAAGTGACCTTGGGATAAGAGAAGAATTGTCATTGTCATTCTTTGATAATGCATTTATTTTTAATTGTTGTGTTACCCTGTCAATGATACCTTTCTCAGTGCTTTGATATGTTCCAATCAACTGCCTTTCACCATCATTTGTAATTTTGATTTTAGTTTTTGTTTGTAGATATGTTAATGTGAATTTTTTGTATTTTTACTGTGAAATCTTTCTAGAAGAAAGAAAAATATTTTCTATGGTATATACCTCCAGTGCCACTTCTAAAAATAAGTGCTTTTAAACTAAATTTGTTATTACTGTTAGTGCTCTTATCACAAGAAACAAGACATTATGCAGGGAAAAGGCATTTTCCTGGATTTTCTTCTTTCTCCCAGCACTTCCAGGCTCTTCTCAATAAGCACAATCAATAAACCTTTTATTTATCTTTTGAAAGTTATGGACCTTCAAGTTTTAAACTAACATTTCTATAATTGCTCACAATTTGTAAAGTGTTTACCTTTCGTGGGAGGAACCCTTAAGTCCACTTAACGGACCACAGAATGATTTCACGGAAGAAAAAAAAAAGAGTGCTGGTTCCTTACACCTGAATCTAAGAGATGTTTGGTCCTTTGTGTTTTGAAACTGGCATTTCTTCCTTTGATCTCTTACCCCACCCGTCTCATGTACATACACTCACTCAGAGCAATGAGGTGTAAAATTAGAAGGGAGAGAAATAATAAAAGCATGGAAAATATGAGATAACATTTCCAAAAATAATCTTTGTAATAGAAGCAGACCATGTGGAAACTAGTAAGAGGGCATTAAGTCCTCTCTAGATTGAATTTCTTAATTGTCCTTCACTGGTACTGCCACTGGTGACGAACAGGTAACACACATTTCTCAATTACCTTTCTACATAAGTTGCCCATGATTTTATTAAGATTACCCAATTTAAGTAGCAAAGTTTCTTTTTATATCTCAGGTAAGTACATGTCCTCAATGTACTTCCTTCATTGCTTATTTCTTCCTCTTACTGACACTGTTTACTTCTGTTGAATATGCAGGATCAGTTTTTGGCTATGTGGTGACGTTTGCAAAATTTTCATTAGTCTTCTTCAATTTCCACTACTTCTCTAGCTGATGAGGTATCTTGTAGAAATTGGTATTAACCCTGTTCTCTGTGTCTCCTAGCAATTAAAAATTGTGATGGTCAGAGAGATATTATAGGAGAAGAGAACTTACATTAGAAATAGAAAAATGTCCTTAAATAGCAGAAACCATCCAAGAATAAGAAAATTGACTTGGCAAAATAAGAAAAAAGACAACCACCAGGTGATTTCTTAAAGGGTGAGTGGAGACAATTATCCAGCAGCACTTTTGAGTTGGAACCTTGGAAGAAGAAAAACATATATATCAGAATATATTAATTGCAAAAGTAATGCATGTTCATTTTGACAAGTAAAATTAATCAGAAGTGTAGAAAAAAGAAAATAATTAATTTTGCTTATTCCTCCTCCCTAAAAATATAACTAATTCAGTGTATATCAGCCTGTCATTTTTTTTCTATATTCATGAAAAAATGTCTTATTACAGCAGTCACAGGGATCATCTATCATTGACCACCTCTGTGTAAAACTTTCGAACAACCCCAGCTTCACGCACAGTGTAACGCCAAGACCAGGAAGGATGTGGCTTGTCTGCTACCACTGACCACACATCCACTCTCTAGTCCACTTCCCCATCAGACTCACTGCTTCTCCAGCACTTTCAACAACACACAAGGCTCTCCTAGGCCTGAGGCCCCCTGGGGTTGTTTGTTCTCTCTGCCTGAGTAACTCCTTTGTGTGATATAAGTGTGACTTCACTTTTATGTCTCTGCTCAGGTGCCATTTCATCAGGAACTTTCTGAGTTCCTACATCTGAACTGTTTGCTTTTATAAAGATTCAAAACCTGTACAAATTCTACAGCAATCTTCCCAAAAACCTTCTGCCTGCTTACTTTCCATTTAACAAAGGGATAGGAATTATGTTGCTATAATTTATGTTCTTACATACTTTCTTGTAACCTGCCCTTTTAAGAATCCATTTAACCTTAAGATTTTATCACTGAAGCTTGCACTCTCTCTTCTCTATTGTTTTTATTGGGATACTCAGCTTGCCACTTTGGCTGTCCAGATACCTCTCCCTCTCAATGGCTTCTCTTCCCCAGTCTTGCTGATTTTGGACTATGCCTCTCCCTACTTTCCTTATCAAATTTATCTGTTTCTATTGCAAACTTTCCCCAAATGTCAGACTCACTGGAAAAAGTTTTTAAAATTCATGTAATTCCTTGCAAAGGAATGTATTTCAAGTGGTGGGAGTTACACATCAAAAGTAAGAATTTTTTTGTTTTCTGTAAGATATAGGAATAGAGAGAATGTGGGTCTTGGAGAATATTTTCCCTTCATTATAGTTTCAGGAAAATTGAAAAGAATTGGAATCTAATGTATTTTCTCAAATAAATTTTGTTATCACTTAAAGTACTGTCTGGACAAGTTGCATATAGATAGGAGAGGTCAATAAGAAAGCTGGCTTTCCAGTTTGTGTCTCATTTGGAGTAGTTGTATTTTTATCTGGTTTCTGAAAACAAGGAAGCAGAAAGACTGCTCCTGGCAACTGAAGTACTGTGTTAACTGCAGTTTCAAAGGAGGAAACTTCTCATAAAAAATTGGTGCAGTGAGTGGAATTAAATGACATAATCTTGAAATTGATAATAGTGGTGTCTGCTTAGAATTATATATTGCTGCATTCCTTTCCCAATCACTCTCACATTCTTAAATTGTAATTTATTTATTTTATATTTCTTCTTTGAATTTTTCCATTCAAAACTTGGAGAGAAGCAAAGTTTTCTTTGATTATTCTTTCTGATTATTTTATAGTTTTGTTGGCGACATAATAATATACTCTCTTGTAGGGCTGAATGAAATAAAACATGTAATAATAATGAATTAATATCAATGAGATCTCTAGAAAAGGTAGATTTGCGGTGATGAGTGATCAGAGAACATAGAAAAAAGTTTTTTCAAATATGCAATTATGTTTTAAAGTGATTTTGAAATAAAAAGATAAATGTCATATTCTGATTTCCTAATATCATGCAAAAGTTTTACTTTAAAAAAGATACCAACTGTCACACAAAATTGTCAAATTTTCCTGGTGTGTTATCTGAAAGTAATTGTACCCTTTTTGTTGTTATGAGATTCTCTATTCTCTCAATATTTATTCGACTAATACAATAAGCACTGACGTCAATACTCTTTCCTTACTTCCAGTTTTATTCACTCCATGATGATATCAAATAGTTTCCTGAATGAAAGAGAGAATCATAAATATTTCATTATTGTTGAATCATTATTTCAAGTGCTTCCTGATCAGCTCTTTGAAATATTTATTTTTTGCTTTATAATTGGAAGTGGCTATTTCATGCAATGTGTAATATTTTACATGTAAGTTTAGTTTTTGTCTTTTTCAAAATACAAGTGATAGTAGACTACATTAATCCTAACACATGACTAGTAATTACTTGCATTAATACTTACAAGTTTAATTTTTAACTTGTATCTAAAGTTTATGGAGCTGAAAAGTATTTAAATACTTTTAAATATTTTAATTCATACAATTATACATATTCATGAGGTACACTGTCATATTTTACCATATATGACCTATAATCAACACATACTTTTCATGTTTCAATTTTAAAAAGTAATCACAACAAAAGTTACATTTTCATAAATCCCCTTCAAAATACTCTCTC
>RJWT010050885.1:0-10788 GCA_004365215.1 Cuniculus paca
GGTGGAAATTGAGACATTATACTAAAGGAAATAGGCCAAATACAAAAAGACAAGTACTTCACATTCTCACTCATGTGTGGAAGCTGAAATGACCTATCTGAATGTGGGAGAGTAGTTACTAGATGCTAGAAAAGGAGAGGATGAGGGTGAAGGTGAGACTGGATTTTGTCAACTTAGACTTGTGTTGAAATAGCACACTGAACCCTAAAAACATGTGTAATTGTAAATGATAGTAATAAAATAAAAGATATTTGAAAGAAAGGAGCAAAAGAAGTGGAAAAGAAAAAAGAAGAAACAAGACTAGCAGAAAACACTTAGGAGAGCCGGGATATAGCTCAGCAACACAGTGCCTGTCTGACAAGGGCAATGTCCTGAGTTTGATTCCCGGTATCAAAACCAAAAGGTACTTAGGAAATGTTGAATTTAAGCCAAGGACACTAAAAATGGCATTAAATAGGAATAGTTTAAACAGTTCAAATAAATAACAAACATTATCGGAGTGGATAAAAAGCGATATAAAGCCAATATTGATAAACTTTTAAAAAGAACTAGACCAATCTACAGTTATTCTCATAAATTTAACAGTTTTATCTCATTAACTGGTATGCAGACAGAAATATAGCAAGTACCAGTACTTGAATATGTACTAATCAAAGTGAACAGGCATTAACAGAATGCTATACTTAACAAAGGAAAAATTTTTCAAGTACATATGAAACATTTACTAATATAGTTCATATTGTAGAGCACAAACAAGGTCTGAAACCATTTAAGAAAACCCAAATAATATGAAGTTGGTCCTGTGAACATAATGTCACAAAATTAAAAATCACTAAGAAAAAGATATCTGGAAAAAAAATCACCAAATATTAGAAACTAATAAAATTTTTCACATTAGTGAACAAAATTATGAAATATCTTGAACTAAAAGAAACTTAAATCATATACAATTTGTTGGGCTATAGCAATACCAGTACTAACAGGTGAAAAACTACTTAATAATGACTTGAATTCCACCTTTTGAATATATAAAAGAGGAAATTCATCTCCAACTAATAGTCAATCTTCATCTCTTGCTTCATAAGAGATAAAGTAAAGGAAATAGAATATAGAAAAGATATAAGGAAAAATCCATGAAGTCAAAGTGAGATTTTTTTAGATAATCAGTCGAATTAACATTTCTAAATAACAGGAAAAATAAGCAATCAGGAACAAAGAGAGGAGATAAAAATGACCGATATGAGGAATGGAAAAGTTGAAACTGCTGACATTGCAATGTTTGAAATTCATGGAGTCAGATGATTTTTCAGGTTTTTGGTAATTGACTTAATGCACTGATTAACATTCATCAAATAAAAAAGGAATGTCTTCTTTAAGGAAAAAAATGCCTCTAGTAAGTGCTAGTTAGAAAGGACCATGTACCTTCTCTGGTTAACAGTGCACCTGGCTTCTAGCCAATATCTAACATCAATTGCCATGTGAAGAGGCCACGTTTTACTTACAGGCCAGCCAGCATCTCAACTTTTCAGGGTACTACTGCAGAGCCAGAGTAAAGACAGATCATCTAAACTCTAGAAGCTACAAGTATTTTAATTGGTAAGATGATCACACTATTATTTCATTTTTTTATACCAGGCAATTGTGGAAGGGTCAAAGAGAGAATGCATATGTAAAAATCTCTCCAATTTTGAAGCAATCAATAAATGTTATTTTTATTCACAAAGCCTAGCTAATTTTCAATATCTCGTGAATGCTTTGTAAGTGCCTCACTGAGATAAGAAATCAGGGAGCTGGAGAGGTTCAAATAAATTGTCAATTTGTTTAACAAAATGCGGTATATGACTATAGCATGTCAGATATCATACAAAGTCCTAGGAATATGGTAGTACACAAAAACCTACATGATCTTTGCACTGAATGACATTTCCAGCCTATTTTATGTTTTATTTTGAGAAAGGTTTTCACTATGTTGCCTATGTTGAACTTGAACTTGTGATCCCCCTGTCTTCAGCTCCTGGAGTGCTGGGATTACAGATGTGTATCACAACATCCTCATGAAATACACAGATTTGTTTTTAAGACATGAGATTTTTGTCTTGCATATTAAAATGTTATTTTTAGTTGTCTTGAAGAGTATTCCATATGTGAAAGTATGAAATATGTAACACAACTCTAAATGCTACATTTTTTACCATGTGAATGCACTCTGGTGTTCTGGTTCTAGGTCCTCATTCTGTTATTGGAACAATTTATTATTCTTGGTTTTGTTTGTTTAACTTCCTAAGATAACAGTGTAAAACATTCACTCATTTTTCTATCAGTTGCACAACTACAGGTCCAAAACTGTATTCTGTAAATATCAATTTCAAGAATAAAATATCTCATCCAAGAATTACTTACAATAACAAAAAAGTTATGACATCTTACATTTTCTTGAATTCTTCATATAAGTTGAGAAAATGAGTTTTTATTTCTCTAGTTTATTAAAGCAGGGAGGAAATTTTTTTGGATCATACTGGCCAGAAGAGCTATATTCTATGCAGGTTTGGAAATTTTAAAAATAAAGCATATATATATATATATATATATATATATATATATATATACAAGTCTTGGAAGACTGTAAAATCACAGGTACCTTGAACATGAGCCCAGACAAGGAATTCCACTAGTAGCTCTGAACTCAGCAAAGAAATTCTAATTAGAAATTTGCTGCTTTTAGTTTAGTGCATATTGAAAAATGTGGGTCTAGTTTTAATCTTTGCCATGTGGAAAGCCAGTTTTTCCAGCACCATTTATTAAAAAGGCTATCTTTCTTCCAGTGAAAGTGTTTGGCTACTTTGTCAAAGATAAAGTGCTTGGAGTTGTTTCTGCATCTTCTAATCTGCTCCATTGATCCCAGGTCTGTGTTTGTTTTGTATTGCTTTTTCCAGTTCCTTTTTTTTTTTTTTTTTTTTTTTTTTTTTTTTTTTTTTTTTTTTTTTTTTTTTTTTTTTTTACCACGGTGGCTTTGTAGCATAATTTCAAATCAGGGAGTGTGATGTGCCTTGTCTTGTTTTTGTTGCCCAGAATTGCTTTTGCTATTCTATGTCTCTTCTGGTTCCAAATGAATTTTAGGAATATTTTCTCTAATTCTGTGAGAGATGTAGGTGGTATTTTGATCAGGATTGCATTAAATCTGTATAACGATTTTGGAAGTATGGCCATTTTCACTATATAGCTTCCTACTCAAGAACAAGAAATATGCTGGAAGATAGAGTAGGTAGAACTCTTGAAGATACTGGTATAGGCAGAGACATTATGAACAACATCCAAATCACGCAGATAATACCACAAAGAATCAACATTTGGGATCTCATCGTATTTCAAAGCTTTTGCATAGCAAAATAAACCACCAACAAAGAGGAGAGACAACCCAAGGTGTGGGAAAAAATTTACCAACTGTTCCTCAGACAAAGGACTAATAACTAGAATATATAAAGAACTCAAAATAATCAGACCTCCCAAATTTAAAGATCCAATACAAAAATGGGCATTTGAAATAAATAGACAATTATCGGATGAAGAAGTAAAATCGTAAAAAAAAAATGAAAAAAATTGTCAACATCACTGTTCATTCAAGAGATGCAAATTTAAACAATGCTGAGATTCCATCTCACTCCATTAAGAATGGCTATCACCAAGAAATCAATCACTAACAAATGCTGGATTGAGTTGTTGGGAAAAAGGCATCCTTTTCCACTGTTGATGGGAGTGTTGAAGCAACCACTGTGGAAATCAGTGTGGATATTCTTCAAAACTCTGGGACTAGCAGTCCCATTTGACCCTGTATTCACCTTCTTGGTGTCTTCCCAAAAGAATTAAAAGCTTAATACCATACCAATCTATGCACATGCATGTTTACAGTGACATAGTTTATAATAGTTAAATCTTGGAAAAAACCCACATGCCTATAAATAAATGAATGAATAAAGAAGATGTGATTTTTTAAAAATCTAATGGAATATTACTCTGGCATAGAGAAGGGTAAACTTGAGACATAGGTAAATAGATGCATCTTGAGATCATACTCTGAAGTGAATTAAATTGGTTTCATATATTTAAATATTGCATGATTTCTCTGCTGCAAGAAACTGAAAATGCAATTAGTGTCAAAATATGTAATAGATACTGGGAAATGGGAAGAAAAAATTCAAACGAGAAGGGAACAAGGGAGTGAGAGAGAAAAAGGAAAGAAGGAATAAGAAAAAAGAAGAAAAATGTAAACAAAGATTTTGTAAATAAGGAGAAGAGGGATTGAAGAGAGGGTAGGGGAATGGAAAAAAAAAAGAAGCAAGATAGAGCATGCACAGGTACAAATGTACCAATAGAATAAAGGTTAAAAAAAAAGTTGCTGCTAATTTGTGTGTGTGTTTGTACATGTGTGATTTTTATGATTCTAAAACTAAATATATTTTTTTGGTAGGGAGATTTGCGAAAAATAGTTAACTGAGTCATTAGCTAGATCGAAAAAGCATGTGGTCTTTTTTTGTTTTTCTTTGAGACAGGGTCTCACTATGTAGTGCAGGCTGATTTGAACTCTTTTATGTACTCCAGCCCGGCTTTGAACTCACAGCAATCTTCCTGTCTCAGTCTTCCAACTATTACAGGCATGTGCCAACACACCTGGCTTAAAATCTGTTTTCAAATGATAAAATAAAAAAAATACGTAAACTTTATTAAGTGATTGAATGAATAGTAAATACTCAAAAGAAAGTCTTTCAGTGTTAAAACTACTGTTAGCTAGTGTTTTGATTTCCTGAACTGAAATAACAAAAGCAGTGTCTAAGACTTGAAATTCATGAAGGAAAGATTCTTTTGGTCAATCTTTGTGATGGGCGTTTTCTCAATGACATATAGGCCAACACTAATCCTGACACTAATCCCGCAGTGGTATTTAGGAATCAATTTAGAAGGTGACATTTACATGTATTGTAGATATCCTTGCATTGTTTTTTGTGTTATTGTTGGGTTACCCTATAATTTTAGAAATTTTGTTAATCACTCCAGTTTATTAATAGTTTGGTTGACACAAGTTTGGTAAATAATGCTGAATAACTACACATGATGAAATAAACAAATGGCATAAATTTGGGATAGTTTGTAGATAGAGCAAAGTGATAACAAGAGATGTATTCAGAAAAAGCTATAGTCCAAGGAGGTCAATGAAATAAACCAATTTCAAATTCTGAGAAATATATGAAAGAACATTATCTTCTCTTCAAGCTATTTGGATTAGGTCTCCAACAATGTCCAATTGACCCTAAAAGGAAAGGTAATCATAAAGTTCAGGTGATTTATAGATACTAATTATATTAACTAAACTTTAGGTTGGCTGTATTATAGCTTTGAGAATATTTTTATGAAGATTATAAAAGCAAGTTTTTATATAGGGTAATATATATTTACGTTAATGTCACATACATTCATAGTTCAGCAGGCTGTAGTCTTGGACTAAGACCCCTTTACACTATTTATACATTCTCCCACTGTTTTCTGTCATTTGTTATTGCTGAGGAAAAATGTTAGTCTTACTGGATCTAATTCCCTTTAAATATCTGTTCTTTGCTTTGATGCTTAAGCAATTATTTATTCATGAAAAATAAAAAAACCCTGCACAATACAAACACAACTCTTTTTAATTTTTTTCTTGATAGCCTTGCAGTCTATATGTTTGGCTTGCTTATAAACTGAAAAAAAAAAGTATAGGTTATTCTATCTTTCCCTTTTTTACCTATCATAAGGTCCTTGATGACTCATGTTTGTTAGAACTCTAGTGTCCTATTTCTGTAAGCTCAGTCTCCCAATACTGTAAGTGTGGTTACTCAAAGATGTAAAACACTTCATACAAGTCTTGCTGAACTAACATGCACAATGAATCCTGCACTCAGTTCATTGAACGTTGAAGATACTGTCTACAACTGTGCAGCCAAGAGTGGCAGTGGACACACATAGCACATACCTCTACTGCTCACATACCTGCTTAACTGTTTCATCAATTTCCATCTATGCAACACTGGGGCAAAGATAGAAGTATACTAAAAATGAAAATAAGCACAAGGCACTTCTGAGCAAAGGGACCTTGTGCAACTACACAGCCATCCCTGAATCACTTATGTTGTTATATATATTCAGGGCATACTATTTCTCTGTTTAGCAAAGCCTAAAGGACCTGTTGTTTGCCTACACCAAAAACAGAGTTAGCTTCCCTGTAAGAACATGACTGACCAGAAATGGGCATAAACAAAGATAGAAGTAGATAGAAAAATAAAAAGTAGAGCAGCTATAAAAATGAATACCAGAACACAAGGCCCCAGTGACATCAATCAGGGGTGTATCTCAACTAGCCCCATGGGTCCTGGAGGTTCTGAACTCTGCCCAGCCAGGAGCAAGGCCCTGGTGCTATACTTCCATGGAGTGCAGTGGCTAGCCACATGGTCCAGAGGCTCAGAACTCCTCTTAGCCAAGCACAAAGCCCCCGTGCCACACTCCAGGGATGCATCCCTGCTAATCATCTGGGTCCCAGAGGTTTTGAACTCCACCCAACCAGGAGCAAGCATCCAGTGCCATACTCTGGAGGTGCATCCCAGCTAGCCTTCTGGGTCCCAGAGGTTCTGAATCCTACCCAGCTAGGCACAAGGCCCTGGTGTCATACTCCAAGGTGTACCCTGGCTAGCTGCATGGTAGATACAAGCTCTTCCCAGCTCAGCATCCCAGCACAATCCATCAGGGGAATGTCCAGCCAGGCTCACAGGTCACAGAGGTACTTAGCCCTGCCAGCGAAGAGCCCCAGAGCCATCCATCGGGGAGTGACCAGCCTAGCCAATGGGTCCTGAAGATTTTGAGCTCTGTCCATCATAGCACAAGGCTCCAGCACCATAATTCAGGGATGTGCCCCAATTAGCCAAGTGAATATCAGAGAATCAAAGCTCTTCCCAGTCCAGTGTTCTAGTGCAATCCATTGGGAGAGTGTCTGGCTACCTGCACAGGCCCCACAAGAAAATGACAAAATGAAAGAGCACGATGCAGTCTCAGTCCTCCAGCCTACAGAGAACAAACCCAGGAGACATTGAAATGGAAGACAGTCGAAATTGCACAACTGAATTTTCTGAAGTGGCAGCAACTGAAGTAAAGAAACAACTCCATGAAGCTATACAGGAAATCAGATCAGAAATAATCTCCCAGGTAAAAAAAGAAATGACAAAGATTATGAAACAAATGTTGAGTGTATCTAAAGAAGATATAGATTTTTAAAAAATGAGAGGAATATAAGAAAATGATGGAAAACTTGAATGAACAATATAAGACAGAACTAGAATGCATGAAACAGATTCAGAGGAATATTCAGGAAATTCAAAATTCCATTGAAAGCTGACAAAACTGCTTGAATGAAGCTAAAGATAGACTCTCAGACCTTGAAGACAGGATGTAAGCTTATGATCATGAAAAAAAAGATGTTTTAAAAATAACAAGGAACCAAGAAACAACAATTCAACAGCTGCAAGATGATGCAAAGAGAAATAAAGAAAAGACAGACAGGTGTCAATGAAAAAGCAGAGGTCAACACAGATGACATATGAAGACTATTTACAGAAATAATAGCAGAAAATTTTCCAAACATGGGAAACAAGTCTGGTATCCAGATAATTGAGGGATATAGAATCCCAATTAGCCATAACCAAGATAAATCTTCACCCAGACATACAATAATTAGGATCTCAGAAATTCAGCATAAGAACGAAATACTAAACACTGTCAGAGAAAAGAAACACATCACCTACAAAAGAAAGCCTATCAGAATCATGGTAGATTTCTCAATGCAAACTTTCAAGTCAAGAAGAGCTTGGAATGAAATATTTCAAGTCCTGAAAGAAAACAACTTCCAACCCAGGTTGATGTACCCTGAAAAACTATCTTTGAAAACTGATGAAGAAATAAGATACTTCCATGACAAAGAGCAACTGAAGAAATTCATGACCACCAAACCAATGCTACAAAGAGTACTGAAAGATACTCCAGAAACAGATAAAGGTAACTACAATTCCAAGAACTACAGCAGAAATAAACCACTAAGCAGGGCAAACAATTAAACAGAAAAAGAAAACCAACAACAGAAAGACAACATGACAGAAATAAGTCAGTACATATCAGTTATATCCATCAATGTAAATGATCTCAAAGTACCAATAAAAAGAAACAGACTGGCAGAGTAGATTAGGAAACAAAATCCAACAATATGCTGTGTACAAGAAACACATTTAAATCAAAAGGAAATTCATAGACTAAAAGTCAAAGGGTGGAAAACAATACCCCATGCAACAGGAACCCAGAAAAAAGCTGAGGTAGCTATTCTGTTTGCAGACAATGTGAATTTCAAACCAAGAATGATCAGAAGAGATGAAGAAGGTTACTGCATACTTGTTAGGGAAAAACTTGAAGAGGAAGAGATTACAATCATAAGTATATATGCACCAAATGTGGGAGCACCCAACTATGTAAGATAAATCTTAATAGACATGAAAAATCAAATAAGCAATAATACAGTTATAATGGGGGATCTTAACACTCCATTGTCACAAAGAGACACATCAACCAATGAAAAATCAGCAAAGAAGTAACAGAACTGAATCAAACTTGTGAACAAGTGGTTGTAGATGTGTACTGAGTGTTCCACTCAACAACATCAGAATACACATTATTCACAGCTTCACATGGGTCATTCTCTAAAATATATCATATACTAGCCCACAGAACATACTTAAGTAATGGCAAAGGAAACAAAATAATCCTAGGCATATTATCTGACCATAGAGCAATAAAATTGGAAATTAACGACAAAAATCCCACAAGAACTCCATAAAAACATAGAAATTAGATAAAGCTCCCCTAAACAACCAATGGGTCCCAGAAAAAATTAAACAATATCTACAACTGAATGAAAATGCAACCTGCGGGACACAATGAAAGCAGTCCTCAAAGGGATATTTGTAGCGATAAATTCTCACATCAGGAAAATGAATCGAACACAAATAACCCAATGTTGCATGTCAAATTACTAGAAAAAGAAGAGCAGTCAAGCCTAAAGACCTAAGAAGGGAGGAAATTATAAAGAACAGAGCAAAAATCAGTGCAAATGAAACTAAGAAAACAATACAAACAATGAATCAAAGAGTTGGCTCTTTGAAAGAATAAATAAAATTGATAAACCCCTATCCAACCTTATCAAAAGAGGAAAGAAAAAACTCAAATCCACACAAAAAGAAATGAAAAGGGTGAAACCATTACAGACCCTGTGGAAATACAGAAGATTATCAATACCTACTCTGAAAACTTTCACTCTCAAAGGCTTGATAACAAAGAAGAAATGAACAGATTCCTAGAAACATATTAACTATCAAAGCTGGATCAAGAAGATGTAAAACTGCTGAGTAACCCAGTTTCAGTTAAGAAAATTGAAAATGTAGTTAGAACTTTACCAACAAAGAAAAACCAAGGTTCTGATGGAGTCACTGATGAATTCTACAAGAAATTTAGGGAAGACTTAAGGCCAACACTCCTCAATTTTTCAATGAAATTGAAAGGGAAACAAGTCTCCCTAACTCATTCATGGGAGCAAGGATTACCCTAATACCAAAACCAGAGAAATACGCAATCAAAAAACAGAATCACAGGCCAATTTCCCTAGTGAGCATAGCTGCATAAATCCTCAATAAAATACTAGCAAATAGACTGTAACAAATCACCAAGAAGATTATACACCATGATTAAGTGGGATTCATCCCAGGAATGCAGGGGTGGTTCAGCCTATGCAACTCAATAAAGGTAATACACCATATCAACAGAACCAAAGACAAGAATCACATGATCATCTCAATAGATGCAGAAAAAGCTTTTGACAAAATCTAGCACTCATTCATGGTAAAAACCCTACAGAAAATTGGGATAGATGGTCTTCACCTCAATCTGATAAAAGCCATATATGATAAACCAACAGCCAATATCTTACTAAATGGACAAAAACTAAAAGCTTTCAACCTAAAATCAGGAACAAGACAAGGATGTCCATTATCACCACTCCTATTCAACATAGTTCTGGAAACATTAGCCAGAACAATTAGGCAAGACAGACAAATAAAAGCAATAAGAATAGGAAAGGAAGAAGTTAAATTATTATTTGCAGATGATATGATACTCTACATAGAAGACCCATAAAACTCCATTGAAAGACTTCTAGAGGTAATAAGCAAATTCAGCAATGTAACTGGATACGAAGTCAACGCTCAAAAATCAATAGAATTTCAGTACACAAACAACAAACTCACTGAGAGAGGGAAAACATACCCTTCACAATAGCATCCAAAAAATGAAATACTTAGGAATCAATCTAACAAATGTACTAAAAGATCTATACATTGAAAGTTACATTACTCTGAGAAAAGAAATTGAAGGGGATTTCAGAAAATGGAAAGACATTCCCTATTTAAGGATAAGAACAAACATTACAAAAATGGCCACTCTCCAAAAATTTTTATACAGATTAAATGCAATTCCAATCAAAATACCATTTGCATACCTCACAGATCTAGAGAAATCGTTCAAAAAGTTCATCTGAAACCAGAAGAGACCTAGAATAGCAAGGCAATTCTGGGCAACAAAGGCAATGCAGGAAGCATCACAGTCCCTGACTTGAAATCATACTACAAAGTTACTGTGATAAAATCAGCATGGTACTGGAATAAGAACAGACCT
>RJWT010050886.1:0-10789 GCA_004365215.1 Cuniculus paca
CTGGACAAATGAGCACACACACAGTTTTGAAATGTAGATTGAAGTAGAATGGAGGTTTTACCAGTCACTTCTGCCTGCCCCAGGCGGGGACTACAGCTCCTTCTGCCGGTGAAACCGATGGAAGGCGCCCTGAGGGCCGTGGAACATGCCCGCCAGCAGCTCGTCCTCGTCCTCCTCGCGGGCTCTGGCCAGCTCCTCCTTGCCCAGGATGTCGTCCATGTCCTTCTCCGGGCCCTGGAGGGGGACAACAGCACAGGCCGGGCAGCCCGCGGTCGCCTCGCCCCCAGGAGCCGCCCCTCGGGGCCCGGGAGCCGGGGCAGGGCGAGGGCCCGGGCGGTCCCGATCCCGGTCCCGATCCCAGTCCCGGTCGCTGGTTCCGCCCGCAGCCCGCGCGGCCCCTCTGGCGAGATCGGATCGGGTCAATGTCTGAGATGGAGAAGCCGCCCCGGGCCAGTGTGCTGCGCCCTGCGACTGAGCGCCCGCCCGAGGGAAGCAACGCTCAAGAGCCCTGGCCGCTCTCTGCTCCTGAAGGTGGCGGACCCGCCCCGTCGCCTTCGGACCGCGGGCCGGGGACAGGAAGCGGCTCGGCTCACGGCCGCCCGGAAGCAGAGCAGAAGGGGCGGGCCCAGTAGGCCTTAGACCGCCCCCAGTGACCTCACTTCCGCCAGCAGGCCCCGCCTCTTAAACGTCCGCACGCACGCACGCACGCGCGACCAAGCCATGGGCGCCCAGGTTTAGAGCCAATCGCAAGCGTCCTCCTAAGACCTGGTAAAGGAGACTGACGCGCAGGGAAAGGAGCGGGCCGTATGACAGTGATGGGAGGAGCGGTTAGCCTGGCGCATCAGCCACAGCCAGGGAGCCCATGGCCTGCGCCCATCTTTCCTTCAGCCCTGCGAAGCAGAGCCCCGAGGGCTCTGTGCTCTGCAGTCTGGAGCCACGGTGGGTGGTGGCCCGCCGGGATGGCAGCAGCTGCAGGGCACATACGACCCACCAGGTCCCTGCCCGGAGGGCCTAGTGGCGTCAGAGTACTAAGGGTTTATCCCGCCACGGCGAGGCTCACAAAGCCTCCTTCACCAGGCTCCAAGCCTGAAGCCACACAAGGCTGCGGGGACAAAGCATGGGGCCCAGCCTGGACAGTCACAGGAGGACGAGATGTCACGAACGCAGGTCCCACAGCACCCTCTGAAAAGGAAGCCTGGCCAGCGCCGTGGATGGGCCTGTCATCCCAGCACTCGGGGAGGCTGAGGCAGGAGGATCTCTAGTTCAAGCCCAATATGGGCAATTTGGCAGACTGTACCTCCAAATTAAAACTAAGGGTGCAGGGGAGGGAGCTCACCACCAAGCCCCTGTGTTCAGTCCCAGTACTAAAAAAAATAAAAGATACTGCAGGGTCTGTGCTACACTTGGCCAGGGAGACGCTTGCCCCAGCCTGTCACTATTAGGAGGTGGGGGCCCTAAGAGGTGGGGCCAGGTGGGAGGTCCTGGGTCATGGGCAGGAACCTCAGAGGCCTGGGGTGTTGATCTCTTCCTGTCCCTCTCTTGCTCTCTTGCTCACCCAGGGGTGAGCGGTTCTGCTCTGCCACACGCACCCACCACGATGTGCTGTTTCCACACGACTGTGGACTGGACCCTCCAGAGCCGTGAGCTGAAACCAATCTTTTGTCCTCCTCCAGTGGCTGCCACATACCTGCTACAGTAACAGGGAACTGGCTGCCCCAGCCTCCCCGTAGGCCCTGAGGGGATGGACAGGGTGTGCTTCTTAGGAGGCGAAGGAGGCTCCTGGAAACCACCTGTGTTGCAAGCTGGCTCAGGATTCACGCGTCAGACCCCCAAGTCCTTGCCACACAGGATCCACAAAAGCTGGCGAGTGCTAACGGGAAGCATGCACATCCTCCCTACCTTGGTTTGGCCCCAGGTGGCCTTTCCGAAATTCTCCGCATACTCCTCATCATCTGTGAGCAGGAAGTTATCAAAGATGGTTCCTGACCTAACCTGTGGGGGTAAGGGGAAGAAGGCCTTCATTGTTTTGGTTTGCTTTTTTTTTTCTTTTTTTTTTTTTGGTACTGGGAGTCTAACTCAGGCAGGCGCTTATGCCACTGAGCTAAATCCCAGGCTGGTTTGTGTTTTGTTTTGTTTTTTGTTTTTTTTTTGAGACAGGGCCTTGGTACGTAGTTCAGGCTGGCCTTCAACTCACTATGTAGCTCAAGCTGGCCTCGAACTCATGGCAACCCTCCTGCCTCAGCCTCCCGAGTGCTGGGATGACAGACGTGCACCACCGTGCCCTGTTTGGTTTAGCTTGGTTTTCTGAGGTGGGTCTCGCTTTGTAGCCCAGGCTGGCCTGGAACTTGTGATCCTCCTGCCTGAGCCTCCCAGGGTCCTGTTCTGAGTTATGAAAATAAAGCCAGTCACCTGCCACAGCTCCAGCCCGATGGCGCCGATGTTCTCGAACTCCGAGAGGTCGTACCGAGTCAGGTAGCTGGTGCTTGTCAGCTTCTCATGCAGCCAGATATCCTGATCGATTCCCTCTGGTTTCAGGCCGTCCTGCAACAGCCAACCGCAGGCTGGTCCAGGGCACAGCAGGAGGGGACAGCTCGGGGGCGTCCCCAGGCATCACGGGGCGCCACGCACCTGATACGGCGGCTTCTGCAGCATGGGCCCCGGCCAGTCCCCATCCGGCTCACTGTTCCAGTCGCCCGGCTTGCTGGCCCCGGCGTCCAGGAAGTGCTTCTTCCAGTCCTGTAAGACACAGCCACCAGGGGTCGCCAGGGGTCCGGGCACGAAGTCACGTCTTTCCTCCCTGTCTGCTGCAGAGCAGTGGAAGGAGCAGGGCTGGGCATCTGCCAGGCAGCACTCCCCCAGCTGGCCCAAGACGAGATGGCCCGGGCTCCTGTCACCATGTCCCCTGTCCTGCCCGGTGGGCCACGTGCTCAGGGACCTGGGTCCCAGGGCTGCAGGCCGCAGCATGCTGCCAGGATTGCGCCCCCTCGTTGTGGCTGAAGGGCAAATGTCGGGGTGAAAGGTGACAGTGGGAGGAGGCCACGCACTGTGGCACGTCCATCCTCTGCCTGGGTCACTCAGAGGCTGTGCCCAAGGGAATCCCAATCTGGAATGTGAGCTCTGCTAGGGGATAACAAATACAAGTGACGAAAATATGCAATTTGTTTGTCTGAGACAGGGTCTTGCTCTGTAGCCCAGGCAGGCCTTGGAACTTGTGTGGCAGTCCTCCTGTCTCAGCCTGCTGAGTGTTGCGATGACAAGCATGTGTGGAAGGGCTGGCTAGCCAAGCGCTCACCGCTGAGCTACACCTCCACGTGTGACAAATGTTTAATAAGTAATCTGTGATTTTTAAAATGGTTGGCACCTGTAATCCCAGCACTCGGGAGGCTGAGGCAGGAGGATCATTGCAAGTTCGAGACCAGCCTGGGCTACAGTGAGCCCAAAGCCAGCCTGAACTACATAGCGAGACCCTGTCTCAAAAGACAAAAAATAAATACATAAATAAAAAATAAAATGGTTGGCACTGCATTATCCTTTTATTAAGAAAGCACGGCTCAGGACTGGGCTCTGGTGCTTGCTTATTGTGCTGGAGGCCCCAGGCTCATCCAGCCCCAGCACTGACAGAAAAAACTGGACTAAAAATCCTATCTGACAGGGGGTGGTGGTGCAGACCTGTCATCCCAGCGCTTGGGAGGCTGAGGCAGGAGGAGAGCTGTGAGTTCAAGGTCTACCTGAACTACAGGGCCAGACCCTACCTCCAAAAGAAAAAAAAATCCTATTTGCCAGATGTGGGGTCCAGGCCTGTGATGCCAGCACTCAGGAGGCCGAGGCAGGAGGATCGCCACAAGTTCGAGGCCAGCTTGGGCAACAGAGTGAGACTGTCCAGAAAATGAACAGAATCTTCTCTGCTCCCATCTCGAGCCTGAGAAAACCCTTCTGCAACACATCGCCCCAGAGAAGCAGCCACAGTCACGCTGACACCATCTGTCCTGTGGGAGCCACACTGCGGTACCAGGTGGCGCTGCCACCCTCACTGCCTGACCCGAGGTCGCAAAGCCGCACACCTGGGCTATCCCAGCTCTGTCCTGGTCCGGGCCTGCAGCCGCCTCTGCCGACTGCGCCGTCGTCCTGAGTGACGTCAGGTGCCAGTCGTGCTCGATGCTGCCCAGCTCCACAGACTGCCCGTCGATCTTGACCTCGTAGGTGAGATCCGGCCTCAGGATCAGCGTGTAGAGGTGCGTGAAGCTGTCGACCTGCACAGCACAGGGCACGGAGCGCAGTGAAGCCCTCACTGGTTCCGTGCACCCCACACCTGCGGCCTGCTGCACAGGTTGCAGCGGCTGCTGTCACACCGGCCATCACACCACAACTCCCTGCAGGATCACCCTGCCTTTGGCCCTTCAAGCAGGCAGGACTGAGCATGCACACCTAACTCTTCCCATTCTCCACGGTCTGCCTCCCACTGGTTTGTTTTGGGTTTTTAAATTATAATTTTTTTTTTTTTTTGCAGTAGTGGGGATTGAACTCACGACCTTGCGCTTGCTAGGCAGGCGCTTAGACCGCTGAGCTAGATCCCCAGCCCTGTTTTTGAGACAGGGTCTCACTATGCCATTTAGACTGGCCTTGAGCTCACTTTGTAGCCCAGGCTGGTCTCGAACTCACAATGATCCTCCTGTCTCAGCCTCCTAAGTGTTGGGGTTACAGGTGTGCACCACCAGGCCCAGCTAATTATTATTTTTGCAACAAGTCTTGTTATGTAGCCCAGGCTGGTCTCAAACATGTGGTGATCCTCCTGCCTCAGCCTCTGTAGTGCTGGGATGACAAGCGTGCACTACCACGCCTGACTCAGTTTTTCTGACTTGTAACACTGGGAATTGAACCCAAGGCCTCAACACGGACCTGCATCCCTGCCTCTTTTTATTTCTATTCTTACATGGGGTCTCCCTAAGTCACTGAGTTGGCCGGGTTGGGCTTGAACTTGCCACCCTCCTGCCTCAGCCTCCCATCTCAGCGTGTCACTATGTCTAGCTTGTCCTTTCTTAGTATGCACTTTGGACTCCATCACCCCATGTCAGGAGATGCCATCACTGGCCTCCTGGGTGGTGACGTCCTCTCTCACATTCAGGCAGATGCTGCCAACCCCAGCGTCTGCCGTCCCAGCCACGGCCCCGAGCTTCAGGCTCAGTTTCCAGCAATTTCCTGGCCTGGGCGCCTCTGCCTGGACGCCCGCGGGGAGTCCTCCGGCCTGGTGTCCCCTCCCCATTCTCGGTGAGCCCATTCACAGCCACCCTCTGCGTGCTTGTGCCCGGCCTGGCAGCTGTTGCTAACGGACAGGTGCAAGTCCTGTCCCAGGAGACTTCCCCAGGCAGCTGCCACCCCCAGGTCACCTGAGCTGTCCGGAGGCCTCTGGTCAGCCTGCAGCAGTCAGCCCCAAATGCGCTTCTGCTGACCTCCGGGACCTGTCCTAGCTGCGTTCCTTGAGACCCAGCCCTGCAGCTGCTCCTCCCGGCTCCGAAAGCCTGGAACCTGGGCTGTGTGGGACCAGCCACGTGGACAACCAGGCGCAGGGAGGAGCTGGGCATGGGGGAAGGGGTGTCAGGCCGACCGCGGGGTACGGGGGGACCTGCTGATCCTTCACAGTTGCTCTGTCGCCAGGTTGGTGGCGCACCCCTGTAATCCTCCCTCACTGTGGGCCGAGGCAGAAAGGTTACAAATGCAAACCCAGCCTGGGCTATTTGGTGACTTTAGTGAGACCCTGCCTCAAATGAAAAAAAAAAAAAAAAAAAGGGCTGGGGGGTCAGGCAGAGTGGTGCACACCTGTAACCCCAGCACTCAGGAGGCTGAGGCAGGAGGATCACTGAGTTAAAGGCCAGCCTGGACTAAAAAGCAAGCTCAAGGCCAGCCTGAATGACACAGTGAGACCCTGTCTCAAAAATATAAATATAAGCCGGGCGTGGTGGCTCACGACTGTCATCCCAGCACTCGGGAGGCTGAGACAGGTGGGTCGTTGTGAGTTCGAGACCAGCCTGGGCTACAAAGTGAGCTCAAGGCCAGCCTGAATGGCATAGTGAGACCCTGTCTCAAAAACAGGGCTGGGGATCTAGCTCAGCGGTCTAAGCGCCTGCCCAGCAAGCACAAGGTCGTAAGTTCAATCCCTGGTGCCGCCAAAAAAAAAAAATACATATATATATGTATATAAATACAATTTCAAAATAAATAAATAAAAGGTAAGCCCAGGGAAGAAAAGAGAAAGAAGAAAGGAGAAAAGCCAAGCCACCCATCTGGGTATGAGAGCACGTACCTTACACTTGATGGTTTTCTTGTTTGCGTGATACTCATTCTTGAACTGTAAAATGACATGGACTTTCTGGAGGTCAAATCCGCAAATATCAGGTCCTGCAAACACAACACGGATGCCCTCAGTTCCTGCCCAGCCACAGCCCCCATCGCTCGGGCTCAGGATGGACTTCCTAAGCAGGGGAGCTGAGCACCGCGGCCCTGCCCCCTGGTCACTTCTCTGGCCACCGCCTGCTGTGTTAAGAGGGGACAGGCTGGACGTCACCTGAGTGTCCTGAGGGGATCCTCGGCCAGCCCAGCCCCACCCTGGCTCCTGGTTTTTTGAGACAGCATCTTGCTATATTCCTCAGGCTGGCCTTGAACTCCCTGTGTAGTCCAGGCTGGCCTTAAAATCCTGGCAATCCTCCTGCCTCCGCCTCCCAAGGGCTGCTGGCATGGATTTTTAAATTGGTACTTACAGTAGCCGGGCATGGTAGTGCACACTTGTAATCCCAGCCCTCAGGAGGCTGAGGCAGGAGGATTGCTGAGGGTTTGAGGCCAGCCTGGGCTACATAGTGGGTTTGAGGCCAGCCTGCACTACACAGCAAGACCCTGTCTCGAAAAAACCAAAAGAAAAAGTCTGCATGGAATTCATCTGTGTTGGGGACATGGCGGGACATGGTGCTGGGCTGACCAGACTCTGGGCAAGCGCCTCAGTTTCCTTCTCTGGAAAATGGGATCATGGGATAACCTGAGGCCACACACAGGAAGCCCCTTCAGGGATGCATTCTTCCTTTTCCTCCTCGACACCTCCCAGACCAAAGGCCAGAGCTGAGCTACCCAGCCAGAGCCGCTGGGCACCTGGAACTCACTGTGAATCAGAAATACGGAAACTTGAAGCTATTTCTTTCTTTTTTTTTTTTTTTTATTGTCTTAAAAATTTTGAGACAGGGTCTTGCTATGCCGTTCAGGCTGGTCATGAGCTCACTTTGTAGCCTGGGCTGGTCTGGAACTTGCTGTGATCCTCCTGCCTCAGCCTCCCGAGTGCTGGGATGACAGGAGTGCGCCCCTAACACACAGCTCTTGAAGCTATTTATTTATCAAGGTACTGGGGATGGAGCTACAATCCCAGCCCTTTTATTTTTTTTGAAGTCTCATTTTTTTTTTTCTTTCTGGTAGTGAGGATGGGACTCACGACCTCAGGCTTACCAGGCAAGCCCTTGAACCGCTGGGCTAAATCCTCAGCCCTCTTTTTATTTTTTTTTTAGACAGGGTCTCACTAAGTGGTTAAACTGACCAAACTGGCTTCACCCTTGCAATCCTCCTGCCTCAGCCTCCCAGAGAGCTGGGCTTGGGGGCCAGATCGAGGACGCCCTGCTTGCAGGGCCGGGCCTCAGAGCCTCTCCCCCGCCACCCCCCAATCCACGTGGGAGCGAGGGAGGCCCGGCTCACCAAACATGATGTAGTAGGGGGACTGCGCGCTCAGCGCCCTCGGGTCCAGGTCGGCCGGGAAGACCTTGACGTAGCCGCCGCCGCAGTCCATCTTCTGCTCGTGCTTTACCGTGTACTGCAGGACCAGCGTGCGGCCCTTGTTGCTGAACGGCGGGAAGCTCGCAGAGATGGCATAGAAGCGGCTGTTCTGCGTGGTCTGCAGGCCTGGGGGCGAGAGGCCAGGCGGATCCGGGTGCTTATCCCGCTCCATAGCCAGGCTGGCCTGGAGCTCCCACCATCCTCCCGCCTCAGCCTCCCCAGTGCTGGGATGACGGGCGTGCACCACCGTGCCAAGCTCGCCTCCAGCCTTCTTTAAAATTTTATTTTTACCAAGGCGTGCTGACACTCGCCTGTCATCCCAGCACTGAGGGAGGCTGAGGCAGGAGGACTGCAAATTCAAGTCCCACGTGGGCAATTCAGCAGGACCTCGTGGCACACTCAGAGGCAGTGAGGCCCCAGGTTGGGTTCCCAGTATCAAAGGAATAAAATAAAATTTTATTTTTGAGACAGGGGCTTCCTAAGTTGTCCAGGACGGCCTCCAACTCGTGCTCGTCCTGCCTCAGCCTCCTGAGTGCTGGGATGCCTGACTCCCGCACTCCTGTCGCACATGCACAGCGGGGGCCACTGCCACGGACCCGCCCTGCCCAGGGCGAGGAACGCGGCACTCTGCCCCGTGGCTAAGCCCAGACCCGGCCGACTCCCCGCGCCCCTGCTCTGCATCCCCCTTTTCTCAGGAGGCACAGGGGCCCGTCCATCCCCTCCTCCGGCAAGACCAGGCCCCGGACCATGTGTGAGGGCCGCGTGAGCCCCATTCTCTCCCGCCCTGCCCGTCCCACCTGACGACATTCAGCTCCTGCTTCAGCTGGTGCCCAGGCGTCACTGGCAGCCAGCGCCTGCCTTGTCTGTACCTAGTGACCCTGTGCTGCGACACGGGCAGGCGCACGGTGCCTACTCCAAGGCGAGACAGCTTGTGGCACGGCCCGGGGGTAACCCACTTACTGTTCGAGTCTTACCAACTCTTTGGGTTAACTTGGTTTTTTGTTTTATTTAGTTTTGTCTTTTTGAGACAGGGTCTCGCCGTGTAGTTCAGGCTGGCCTCGAACTCACAGAAATTCTCCTGCCTCAGCCTCCGGAGTGCTGGGATTATAGGCATGCGCCATCATGCGGGGCTGTGGGTTTTCTTCCTCTCTCTCTCTTTCTTTTCTTAGGTACTGGGGATGGAAGCCAGGGCCTTCACACTGAGCTGCCTCCCCAGCCTTATGTTTAGGCACAGTCTGCCCTGGATGAACTTGTGAACTTGTGATCCTCCTGCCTCAGCCTCTCCGAGTGCTGATATCACCGGCTGATTACCCGGCCGATTTTGTACTCTTAACAGCAGTCATTTTCTTGGGGCGAGATGGGCTCGCAATACAGTTTTGATTTGCATTTCCCTCAAGAACAGTGAAACGTTTTTTTCCACACTCTTGCACTTCTTCGGAGAAGTGTCAGTTGAATCCATTTGTCCATTCATTATTTTGGTGTTGAATTTCTGGAGCTAAGTTCTTCATATATACTTGATACTAATCCTCTGTCAAAAGCATAGCAAAAAAGATTCCCTCCTGCTCCCCAATTCATCTCCTCACTCCGCTTTCCTCCCTGCTCTGCAGAAGTGTTTGTGTGCTCCTTTGCCTGGGGCCTGCGGATGGAACCCTGGGCCTTCCCACAGAGCTTTGTCCCCGGCCTCTGTCTCCCCAACCCTTTTATTTATGTGAGACGCCCCAGGGTTCTCCCCAAATCACGGAGCTGCCCGAGCTGGGCTCACACTTCATGAGGCAAGGCCTTTGGTCCCCAACTCATCTGACTCGATGCTTGTGGGAGATTAATTGGGGCAAACAGAGAAAGAAGAACACAAAAAATAAGGCACTGAAAGTCCTGCCTGGGCCCTGGTGGCCTGCCGAGGTGCGGGGAGCGGTGTGCGTTAGAGATGTGTCAGTTGTGGGTTGAAAGTGTGCGGCGTGCCTGTGACCTCAGCACTGAGGAAGGCTGAGGCAGGAGGCTCTCCAGTTCGAGTCCCACCTGGGCAACTGAGGGGGACGCTGTCTCGAAACAGCAGACAGAAGCGGGGCGTGGTGGCGCACTGCTGTCATCGCAGCACTCGGGAGGCTGAGGCGGGAGGGCCGTGGCCGGCTCGAGACCGGGCGGACGGGGCGGCAGGAGGCAGTGCTGAGCAGAGTGCTCCAGGGCTCGACCCCAGTACCGCCGAAAGGAAAAGCAAACGAACAAGCCGCGGGGGCTTGGCCCCTGCTCACGACACTGACCTTTGTCCTTCTCTTTGTGACCATAGAACTTCCCCGACGACAATCGGAAGTGGCCGAGCCGGGAGTCGTTGGTGGACGGCACCCAGCGGTTCCTCCAGCGCTCTGTGGGACACAGGGATCAGGGGGCCGGGCGGCGCACGGGCGTGGCGGGCCGCCCAGCTCCGCCCCCGCCGCGCCCGCCGCACCTCCGTCCAGAAACTCCTCCTGGAAGTACACGGTGGCCAGCGCCACGCGGAGCGCGCACACGGCCCAGAGCGACACGCCAGCCCAAGCCATGGGGGCGCGCCGCGCTTCTCCTGCGAGGCCCCTCTGCGCCCTGCGGTCTCCGCAGTGAGCCGGGACGCCCGGAACTACCAGTCCCGTGACGCCTCGCGGTTATGACGTAGACACGGTGGCACCGCCCCGCGCGCGGTGCATGCTGGGTCGGCCCTAAAACTACAAGTCCCGTGACGCCTCGCGATTATGACCGGAGGGACTATTGGCCTCCGGCGCGAGGGGCACGCCGGGAGCGCACCGAACTACTATTCCCATGATGCACCTCGATAGCTCCCTGAGGCGCCATTGGTCCTCGGGGTGCTGTGGTCGCCGGAAGATGTGGTCGCTTCCTCCCCGGCGCGGTTGCCGCGGCAACAGTGCCCTGCGGCCAGACTATCCCGCAGCGATGCACTCCCGGTAGGACCGCGCGGGAGGGGGGCGGGGCCGGGTGGGCGCCTTGTGCCTCAGTTTCC
>RJWT010050887.1:0-10790 GCA_004365215.1 Cuniculus paca
TTTTGTTTAGTCAGTGTAGGTTGTTTCTTTGCTTACAACCAGCAAATATTATTCCTAACTGAAAAATTGTTTAATTAAAATGCAATTTTCCCTGAAGTAGGTTATATGAGAGATCTTCCTCTACATCCTACTATTAATTCTGGCAAAGAAAAGGCATCTGGATTCCTTGAAGACCTGCAAATACAGAGGTTTGGGTTGGTCAGTATGATCAAAGGGGTTCTCAGGCTTGAGTAGGGAGTTAGTTGTTAGAAAGTGAGTCACTTGATACTGGGACCTAAAGTGATAGGAAGCCGGAAGCTGTTGATAGAAACCAAATGTGGAGCTAAGAGACCAAGGAGCAAGGAGCCTGGAACAATACCTTGTGTATCAAGGTGTCCTAGTCTGCTTCTTGTTGCTATAACAAAATACCCAAGACAAAGCAACTTACAGAGAACAGAAAGCTAGTTGGTTTGTGTTTCTGGACCCTGAGATGTCCAAGAGCAGAGCATTGGCATCTGTTCTGGTGAGGGCCTCTTTGGTGCTTCATAACATCATAGAGATCATTGCATGGCAGCTTGAGCTACTCTCTCCTTCTGATAAAAGAGAAACACCTGCTCCTTGCTCTGTGTCAGCCTGGATTCCAGAAGGTACGCTGCTCAAACACCTGAACTTTAGGGCTTTACCTCCTGCTTCCTCCTCCTTTCTGCCTCTGTAGCACCAAGCCAGTCCCTTACCATTTTGCTCTGTGAAATATAACTTCACTTCACTGCCATGCCTCTGTGATTTACTGCATGTGAACATTACAGTGGAGTGAGTAAGACATTCTTCATTTTCATACCTGACACAGGAGGAGCCATAAAAGCAAGTCTCTGCAGTCAGATGCAAGGGCCTGCTGATTAAGAATTAAATTGCAGATATGATTTACTCAATTTGGGTTTGAGGAAACAAGGGGTGCTGAACATAATGGGGATGGCAGACTCACATTCCCACATCTCTCGAGTGCACAGATACCTGTGGAACCTGTGGGGAGGGGATGGTAAGGGTGAACTTGGCCATGGGCTTGGAAGGAGCAGAAGGTGCCAGGTACGGGCTCACTTGGATCTACATTGGAGCAGTGTGAATTGGGTGGCTCTTCTGCCTAACTAGTTTACCAAAGTCAGCAAGCCACAGGTGTGATCTCAAGGGATGGGGCACAGCAGTATCCTAGAAGGATGGGGAGTGCCAAAGTTTTGGGCGGGACATCCCTGTTGAGCCATGGGAAGCTACCTGGTGGATGGAACTGTGAGTGGACCTCAGTCTCTTGACTTGAAGGATGGAGAAGAACCTTGGGCTGATGTATGGAAGAATGAGAGGTGAGGTAGAAGAAGCAGGTGGCAGAAAGGTATTTCTGATGTGTTTTACCATGAAGGGAGCTGGAAGGAGTGGGAAGGCAATGCAGAGTCAGGACAGGGTATCTGTCAAATGAAGACAAGCATGTTCCTATGATTCAGGACAGGAGTTGAAGATATAGCAAGAGCATATGGCAGGAATACAGTTGAGTGGGTGAAAGTGGGGAGAATGTAGCTAGCACTCACACTCACCCAGGCTGTGACAGGATGAAGGTTATTTATCCCTTGTCACTCGATGACAGGCAGAAACTATGTATGAGATGTGACTAAAATATATGGTGAATGTTTACATTAAAAAATTATTACAGTAAAGACTCATTGCTATGAATCCCCTGCAAGATGTCCCCCTTGGCTTTGAACAGATTTATCTCATTGTTCTTGCAACTTCTTGAAGTAGTTCTGGGAGTCTTCCTTAGTGAGTGTGTTTATACAGTGTGATAAAAAATATGGTGAATGCTGCCTGCTGCACAGCATCCAAGAGAAGCAGGTTTGTAAGAATATTAAAGAGTATTCTCATCCACCTTATTCACTGAACTGGAAACTTCTGGCTCTTCCCCTAACTCAAAATGACCATAAAAGGAAAACATTTTGAATCAGTTCAGGACATGAGAGTGCAACTGAAGACCCTCATGAAAGAGGACTTCCAGAACTGCTTCAGAAATTAGCATGAACACTGGCATAAGTGTGTTTGAAGCAAGGGGGAATATTTTGAGGATACTTGTGGCAATGTGTGTGTGTGTTTTTTTTTACTGTAATAATTTTTAAAGCAAATTCTAGCATTCACTGTATTTTTGGATGACATCTTGTATACGAGTGTTTGGGGGAGTTGCACTTGGTAACAGGGGAGGGCAGTAATTTTCCACCTAGTTTTCAAAAAAGCACTAGGTGGTGCCCTCAGCCCAGATGGTGGGGAGGTGTTCCAGAGGTTTGTGCTGGCATCTTAGAAACAGTGAAGGTGAAATTGCCAGGGTTGCCTGGGCAGGCTTGTGGCCAGTGCTGAGCATTGGTTTGTGGCTGTATAGCTGTGAGAATTGCTGAGCACTGATGAGTGGCTGTACATTGAAAGAGGCCAGGCAGCATGATGGCAAGGTTTCTTCTACAGAGGTATTCAGCATCCTGAGAACAGACACGCAGAAGGGAATGGCTGGTTTTGATATGGAATGGGATCTGCCAGGCACGGGGAAAAATGGGCAAAAGAGTTATTTGTAACAGGGCCATTAAAGGCTTGGTTCCCAGCTTGATATTACTGATAGGGTGAAATAATAATAATAATAATAACTATTATTATTATTACAGTACTGGGGATTGAGCCCAGGGCCTTTGCACTGAGCATTGACTTGTGGCTGTACATTGACTTGAGCACTGTTGAGCATTGATGAGTGGCTGTACATTTTCTTCTGTTTTTTAAATTTTGAGACAGGCTCTCTCTAAATTGTCCAGGGAGGATTCAAATTTGTGATTCTCATGCCTCAACCTCCCAAAGTGCTGGAATTACCAGTGTGCACCTCAGTACCCCACTAGATAGTGGAAACTTTCAGAGGTGGGCCTAATGGGAGGTCTTCTGTTCCTTGGAACATGGACTTGGAGGGAGTAGTGGATCCTGGTCTCTTTTTCTTCCTCCTTTTGTCTCTGCTCTGGTTCCCCACATGTTCCTGCTGTCATGAGCTGTCTCACTGCAGCCCCAAAAGCAATGGGCCCATCAATCATGGACTGAAAACTCCAAAAATGGGAGAGAAAGTCAACCTTTTCTTATTATAACTTAGTTAACCCAGGCATTTGTTACAGTAACAGAAAGCTAGCTAACACACTAAATGTGAAGCTGTTCCTATTGTCATTTTCATTTCCCTGATTACCAGTAGCTGTAGGGACTTTAATTTTTTTTTTTCATATTCATGGGCCATATTGTTTTTCTTCTTCTGTGGATTATCTATACATATTTTTGCTGTTTTGTTTTCTATTTGGTTACTTTTTCTGTGGATTTTTGGAAGGCGTCTGTGTGATCCTGATGATAATCTTTTCAATCTACATTGCTATCTCCTACTTGGGTGGTTAAATTTCTATTTTGTTAATTTTGTACTTTGTTGTGATTTTTGCTTTTTGACACTAATCAAGAAATCTTTTCCTACTCTAAAGATACAGAATTTTAAAAGAAAAAAATTACATTTTGTTACATTTTATTTTCATTTGTTAATCAATTACCCTAGTGTCATTTCATGAGTCATTCTTTCCCTTGTTATATGACACAGATTATGTCAGTGTTGAGTTCCTCTTTATACAGGGGTGTGTTTAATAATGTGGGTGCAAACACACACACACACATACATCCATACATATCTCATATATATTGGAATATATATGTGGATGTATATTACATTCTAGTAAGTACACTTTTTAATATTTTAAAAGCCTAGATGGGACATCTGCATTATCAAATCTAATGGTCAATTTGCATCATGCCAGCCCATCCTTCCTTCCTTCCTCCCTTTCTTCCTTCCTTCCTTCTTTCCTTCCTTCCTTCCCTCCCCTTTCCTTCCCGCCTTCCATTCTTCCTCTCTCCTTCCCTCTTTTTCTCCTGTGGTACTGAAGATTGAATCCAGGCCTCCTACATGCTCTGCCCTGAGCTGCATCCCAGTTCCATGCATGCTTTGCCAACCTATTAAGATAGAAACGAGTGACACAGTAGACTACAGCTTCTCTTTAAAGCCATTTCCAAAGTGGGATTCTAGGGCCCAGAGCTCCCCTGCCTTTCTATGTCTCTCTAGCTCTCCCTTTGCAGTCTCCTCTGCAGGATTAGTTTCCTTTGCCTCTTAGAGGCCCTAGTCTTTGTCAGGTCTACTCTGTCTCTCTAGGTAGGGATCACTTTTCTCCTATTTTTGTCAATTTGCACCATATGTTCATATCAGTCAGGGATTACTTATTTCTGGGAGAGTCTGTGCTTGGGTTTGGAGTAGCTGTGTCTTGTCTTTGTGATGTCATTTGAGGGCTCCACTGATGGGCAAAGATTATTATGTTAAACGCTTGCCTTATGTTTTCTTTACTTCTCAACACGATTTGGATTCCATACTTTCAGAAGGCACTTGCCTGAAATTGGAATATTTTCTTTTCAAATGCTTGGACAGACAGCACACTTCCCTCCGTCTCCTTAGTGGGGAATTGGAACAAAACTCCCTGCAAGACAGTCAGAGATTCATCCTTAGAGAGGAAATAGCAGAGCACATCCTCCTTCATTCCCCTTCAGTTTTCTGACTCCAGCTTGCACTGGAGTATGCTGTGAGCTCCGGGCCTTCAATCTCTGACTGGACCCTCCGGCTCTCCAGGGTACAGACAGCCACTTTGTATTCTCCCACCCCTGATTCCACAGATGGCCATTTGTAAACCTCCCTGCAAATATATTAGGTAACCCTACCTCATATAGCTTCCTAATCTATGGAATGATGACAATGTCTATCTTCCACAGTTTCAGTGACAGTTAAAAGTGTTCATGTGTGTACAAGTACCCAGAAGAATACTTTTTATTTGTATGAATTTTAAATTTGCCTAGAAAATGTTCCATTCATTATTTTTGTTGACTAGAACACCTCACATACACTCTTCATTTCTCCTCCTCCTCCTTCCTCTTTCCTCTTCCTTGTTTTCTTCATCCATATCTGTCTGTCTGTCTATCTGTTTTTCATCTCTTCCCTCCATTTCATCCCCAATACACATAGTCCTTGGTCCTTTTCCATAGCCACTGGCAACAGAACACTGGCTCTGCTGGTTACAGTACAAACATTAAAGGACACAAAGAAGACTCAGATTTTGCAAATGGATATTGCAGGGGACATGACTTATATTCTACTTCATGCTTGTATTAGTCAGCTTCCCGTTACTGTAACAAAATACCTGAGATAGTGAATGTATAAAGAAGAGAAATTTTCTTTGGCTCATAATTTTGGAAGTTTTAGTCCATGGTCAGCTGGTCCCTTGCTTTTAGGCATGTGGTGAGACAGCACATCATAGCAGGGAGCATGTGGCAAAACAGAGCTATTCATCCCATGGCTGGAACATGAAAGAGGCAGAGAAGAGAACCGGTGCACCACGATTCCTTTTGAGGGCACGCCTTGAACCCTGATTGGCCTCACCTCTTCCACCACTTTCCAGGAGTGCCTAGCTGGGGACTGAGCCTCTAACACATGGGCTTCTGGGGATACTTAGGCCAACTGTAGCCGCATCCTCTTTGTCCACCTTTTAGTCTGGCTGTGGCTGTTGGTAACCAACTGTCTGTGGGTGCAACTAACAGTACATGTCCTTGGCTGTCCCAGGCATCTCTAGCTTCTTTTTCTTTTGGGATGACTTCAGGCTCCCATGGCCATTCTTACACTTGTACCTGGGGAGTCCTGCAAGTGTGGGGGAGCTGACACCCATGGGCAACTCTTGACCAATGGGACATAGGAGCTGACATTTTCATACTACCCTTTGTACCCTAGGACAAACAATCCAGAGGTGGCTTCTATGTGGCTATGCTTTGGAGGTTAGTACCCCATTTTCGTGCAGTGGGGACTGGCTCAGTATTGCAGCTAGAGATTGGCTTTCCTCTCTTCAATTTCAATCCCTCTAGACTATTCTCTAATTATTTGAGATTACTTCCCTAAAGAAAACACCTGTACATAAACCCTTGCCTCAGGCTCTGCCTTTTGTGAGAGCTCAGGCTAATACACCTGGCTGAGTTCATGAAGAGATTGGAAGCTGGGTATGGTGATACACATCCCTAGTCCCAGTTACATGGAAGGCTGAGGAGGAGGACAGAAATTTGAAATCAACCTGTACATTTTAATGATGCAATGGGACCCTGTCTCAAAAATGAAAAGGAAAAGAAAAGGAAAAGAAAAGAAAAGAAAGCTTGGGAAGTAGTTTAGTGCCAAGGACCTGAAGTTGATCTCAAGTACTATGAAAAAACAAAAGAAAACAAACAACAAAACAAAACCAAACAAAAGTGAAAGAAAGAGAGACAGACTGGTGTTTCCACATGAGTAGGCAAAAGCTTAATGAGATATATCAGGATTTAAGTTTTATGAGAAGTATTAACATTAATGTGAGGACATTTGGATAGACAAGCTTGCAAAACCAAAGCCATTTAGACTCTAGATGTCTTTATAATTTATACCACAACTTTTCCCAAGGAGGATATGAAACGCCTTTATAGACAAAAGGACAGTTACAGTCTTTTACATTTACAGAAGCTTAAAACCAAGCCCACACATAAAGCCTGACATTTGTCATGTTTCATGCACTGGGATCTACTCAATGACTGGAAATCCATAGCAAGGGAACCTTTAAAAAAGAAAAGCCTTAAAGAGACAACTGTGCCTTGTTTCAGCAGATGATATAAATTAGCAAGCATTTGCCTCTAAACCTTGCCTGCACTTGAAATGACAGGTATTATTTGAACTCCTGGAAATTGCTCTAATGTGATCACAATTAGGAGATCCTTCTAAAACCCAGTCAGGGCTTACTTTTTACCTCAGGTTTTTCTTGCAAGCAACAGGAGGGAAAATTACATCACTGGCTTGAGTGACCAGTGAGTAAAAAAAAAGACAGGATCTTCTCCACCTCAGTCCCACAAAAAGCCTGATTCTGATTGCTAACACAAGAAAGCAGGACATTGGGTATTATTTCTGCAGCAGAGAACAAGCTTCTGATCCCCTTTTTGGCTGTGCTTTGCAGATCAGAGGCCAGATGTACAATGAATCTGCAAAGAGAGCTGGGGCCAGGTTGGTTCCTGGAGTCTGCCAGTCTGCTCAGCTATTATCAGCTCTTACGCACATTCTGCTCTAGTAGCAAGTCCATAGTTGGGAGCAAAAGGAAACCTCTCCTCTTGTTTCTGTGCCCAATGGATGGAATTTACCTTTGACCAAATTTATATAGAGAGGAAGAATCTATCTACATGAGCTAGAGGGGGAGAAATAGGTCAAACACTGACCTATTTAAATAAACACCCCATTTACAGGCCCTTGAATGGATGTAAACTCGAGCACACTGCTCGGTAAAAGACAAAGTGATCAGAGTTGAGAGTGCACAGAGGCGAGGACAGCTCTGGGGGACAAAGGAGCTTCAGCGTCCTGAAAACCTGTATCGCTGAACAGATGATCAGAGCGCATGGAACAGGAGAAGCAGGCAAAGAAATAACAGAACAAGCCAGTCTGGAGAAGGACCTACATCTGCACATCAAAAGCGCTCAGCAGACACCAGGCAGAAAGAATGACAACAGATCAACACCTAGAAACACTGGTGAAATCCTGAAACTTCAAGGACAGAGAAATAATCACCCACTCACTCCAGAAAGAACAGACGAAGGACAAAGGGATGAAAGTCAGACTTACTTCGGGTTCATCTTTTGCAGCATTTAATAGGGGACAACATAGACAAAAGATGACAGTTTTGAAAAGGCGTCATTGTACGTGATTCTGCTCATGTGTGAAGGTACAAACAAGGAAGGTATTCTCAGGTGGCAGCAACTCTGGAGCAACATCAGCCACCTACCTACGCTCAGAAAGCTGACAAAGAGGCCTGCCAGCCACCCAAAGGATGACTCACAGCGAAGGATCCACAAATAACCAAGTTGGGCATGGAGAAAAATGACAGCAAGCGCAGAAGTCATTTAAACACAGAATTAAGTTGAAATAACTGTTGTAAATATGTTTTGAAAGCAGAATGCAAATGTCATCATTAGTTCTGGAAAGAGATGTTAAAAATAAGCTCAGTCCAAAGTTTCAAATTGTACCTATAAGAACCAGGAGGTGGGGATAGAGTCCTAGTTTTCTACCCTGATGCTAGTATCAGTCTGGTCTGAATCCTCATGGGAGCAAAATATGTGTAGTGCAGCACTTCGGGAGGCTGAGGCATGAGGATTGCAAGTTCAGCTTGTGCAACATAACGACTTAGTGAAACCTTGTTCCGAAATTAAAAAAAAAATATATATATATAGATAGATAGGCTGTGGATGTAACTCAGAATAAAGGCCCCAGGTTCAATTTTCAGAATAAAAAAAAAATTACATAATGATTGACTGCCCCAGCTGTTCCTTGCTGATGGGGACATGTCCATTGTTTCCATTTTGGTCTTGTTCAACTGCCAAGAGTCTCCTTTTTGCTGTCATCTCTACCTAGCAACTCCAAGTGTCCTCCCTCTCCTGGGATGTGGGGTGGGGCTTAGTGAGTATCATGGGCTGTTGCAGGAAGGCATTTGTGGGGATGAGTCTGCTTGTGTGAGTTGTGTGTGCGTAGGGAGGGCCAGTCCTCCAGAGCCTGGCTCCCTCTTCTTTGCATCTTGCTCCTCTACTGATGAGGGTTCCACTTTCATCTCCCGCTGCCATCTTCCTACTATTCCTGTATACTTCTCCTCCTCCACCATCGGGTCTAGCTATGGGTAATTGAGAAGGGGAGACATCGGTCTTACAGTCCACTGCCTTCCTCAGGCACTTGGAATCTTTGTTTTTGTTTCACACAAGGTGTGGGAGGTAGGATGTTCCTTAGGGTAAAAGAGAGAGACAGCATAGAGAGAAGGATGTTCACGGAGAACATGAAGATTCATAATATGAGATAACTCAGATCATCACACTGCATTGTATAATCTTGTCACATTAGATTTTGCTCCCTTTTATATTATGGAATATAATGCACATATATTGAAGAGCACAATACAAAGATGCAGAACGTAATGGCTTATCACAAAGCAAACATCTGTGTGATCCCTGCCTGCACCAAGAGGGACAACTTTGTAAATGCTGACAGTCCCTTCTGGTGTCTTTCCAAGTCCCACACACTCCTCCCTCACAGAAGTGCCACCCTGACTTTGATTAGGAATCATCCACTTGCTTCCGAATTTGGATACCTAAGGGCGCATTCTTAGGCTCGAATTTGGCTTTGAACTTTATGCAATTAAAGTCATAAAGCATGTATGTAGTTTTGGGTCCAGCACTTTTGTTCACTTATGCCTGTATCATTCATCCGTGTTGGTGCATGTAGCTGGTGTCCATTCGATTGTGTTGTGTGGTGCTTCACTGTGTATACTCTAACTTAGTTGTTCATGTGACTTGATGGGCATTTGGGCTAAGTCTGATACTTGGCTATTATAAACAATACAGCTAAGAAACATTTCTATTTATTTATTTTTTTTGTGCTCATATGGCTGCATATCTGCTAAATATGTCTCCTAAATCAACAGTGCAGCATGCTATATGCTTTTATTATCTTTCACTTCTGAGTTATTGATCTGGGGTTGCACTTTTTAGCCTTAGCACTTGTATCTTATCTTACAATGCTTGAATGAGGTTGTTACAAGATATAAAAAGGCATTTTAAATTGTAGCACTAGGAAGAAAAGGAAACAACATGTTTCCAGATTGGAAAGAAAGATTTCAAATTGTTTCTGCAGGTAAGATACTCTTTTGGATGCAAACCCACAGATTTACTAAAAAAAAATTATGTTAAATAAGTCAATTCAATACTGCTGTAACATACAAAATGACCATACTAAAATGAGTTGCATTTCTATCTGAAAGAGAAACTATTTGACAGAGAAGTTAAGAAAAAAAATCTCATTTATAATTGTATAGAAAAGAGTGAAATATAAATAAATTTAACTGAGTAAGTGAAAGATGTGTGTATTAAAAGCTGTAAAACATTGATCAAAGAAACTAAAGAAAACAAAAATAAATGGAAAGATACTTCATGTTCATGGATTGGAAGAATTGATGCTGTTAAAATGTCCATACTATTCATGTAATCTGCAAATTCAGTGCAATTCAGATTATAATTATAATTCAAATAATGTTTTTCACAAAAGTAGAAAAATACCCTAAGTTCATATGAAAGTAAAAAAGACCCAGAATGGTCATAGCCATCTTGAGAAGAAACACAAAGCTAGAGACATCAGGTTTCCTGATTTCAAAATGTATTACAAAGCTACAATAGTGAAGAGTTTATAGCGTTGGCATAAAAACGGACACAGAGACTGATCGAATACAGCAGAGCTCCCAGAAAAAACCCTGTTATATACAACCAACTAATCTTTGACAAAAGGGCCTAGACTACACAATGGGGAAAGGGAAAATCTCCTCAGTAAGTGAAGTTGGGAAAACTGGATATCCACATGCAAAGCCAGGAAAATGGGCCCTTACTTTACACCATACACAAATATTTAACATGAAATGGATTCAAGACTTTAAGGTAGTGCCTGAAACTGTAAAACTCCTGAAAGAACACAAAGGGAAAACTCTTCTTGAGTTTGGTTTCAGCAATATGTTTTTGGATATGGCACAAAAGCAAAAATAAAAAAGTGAGACTATGTTAAATTAAAAATCTACAAAACAAAGGAAATAATCAACAAAGTGAAAAGATAACCTATGGATTGGGAGAAATTATCTGATAAGGGTTTCATGTAAAAA
>RJWT010050888.1:0-10783 GCA_004365215.1 Cuniculus paca
CCTGAGAGGGCAGTGTGTGAAACTGTGAGTGTGAAGCCAAAGGTGCACCAGAGACCCCAGAAGTTTGGAAAAGCCAGGAGTGTGGATCATCTAAGGAAACCTGCAATGGGGGAGCAGAGCCAGTGCAAGAAAGATGCCATGGGATTGGTGACCACTAGAAGTGCCATAGGGGTGGAACCACACAAGCCCTTTGGAGCTCACAGTGTGCCACAGATTGCTTCAGATGCTGGACAAGCAACTATAGGATTTAACGTTTATCCTGCTGGATTTTGGACTTGTTTTGGTCCCAATGCTTTGTACCCTCCTGTTTGTAACTTTTGGAATGAAAATGTTTGTCTTGTGCCATTGCATGTTGCAAGTGTTTAACTTTGTTTTCATTTGTACAGGGGCTTGCAGCTAAGGTTTGTCTTCCATCTCAGAAGAGACCTGGGACTTGAACTTTTCAGCAATGCTCAAACTGTTAGGACTTTGGCAACTCTTGCAGATGGACTAAATGCCTTTTGAATAAAGGGATGTGCATGAGTCTTTGAGTGGCCAAGGACAAAGTACTGTGTTTCTAATGTAATGCTGACAGACTTACTGCTGGTTCTTAAGGATTGTTAAGGTGCGTTATAATGTTCAAGTTGCAAAATGGTAAGAATTAGCATGTCTTGGTATCTGGAGGCTGATTTAAAGAAATATGTCTGGTTGCCAAGTTGACAAGGGGTGGGTTGTTATGGTTGATACATTGTGGCAACTTGAGTAGTTTAGAAGTTTAACCCAGAGACTCAGCAGGAAGCCAGGGTTCTTTCTTTGTAAATATCCTCATCCTGTGCAAAGGAGGGCAAGGACATTTGTGAGTGTTACACCCACCCTGAAGGTGGGGGTGGGGGTGGCCTGTGTACATATAAGGAATGGAGAAGAGGCTTGTGTTTGCTCTCGTTTGCTCTGGCTGTTGCCTTGAAGTGTTGCCCCAGTGCCATGCCACCCTGCCCTGGAGCCAGCTGATTATGGACTGAAATCTCCAGAAACTGTAAGGTGAATAAACCTTTTCTTCCCTAATTTTGGGTGTCAGGTGTTTGTCTCAGCAATAAGAGAAAAGTGACCAGGACACCGGGCAAGCAGACTAAGACAACCAAATTGCACATTGGTGTCTCCCTGTGTTAAGATTTTGTCTCAGAGTCTTCTGGCTTTTCCCTCGGACATGAGACTGCATTGAGTTGTCAGTGCAGGGCCCTGGCTGTTCCGTGTTTCTGCTGGCAGCTGGACCACCAACCCACATACACCTGCATCCTTCATGGTGCTGCCCAGGCAGGTTCCAGCTATTGACTAAAAGACTATTGTCCCAACTTCCAATATGCATTACAACTGTTACCATGTCACATCACCTGCTATAATTTTTAAAATTTAATTTAGAGGAGATGAAAATTGAACACAAGAGTCAGAAGACATGCGTTTGGCTTTAGTTCTTTCTCAACACAGATCAAATGTTTTATTCATTAATAGCTTAATTAAGACCTAATTCATATGCCACAAAATTTACCCTTTTCAAGCATGCAGTTTGGTGTACTTTAGTGTATTCCCAAGTTTGTATGAACATCATCACTATCAAATTTTCAAACATTTTTATTATCATAGAAAGGAACCCCATTCCCATTTGCAGTCCCTCAGCTCTCAGCAACTAGAACCACTGGTCAGATTTCTGCAATTATAGCTTTGTCAATTCAGGACATTTTGAATCAACAGAATCATACAATATGTGTGTGATTTCTTGCACTTAGCATCATGTTTCTGAGGTTTCTTTATGTTGTAGTGTGCATCAGTGTTTCATTCCTGTTTACTACTAAAACATGCCATTGATTTTACAGATTATATTGCATTCATCTTTTTATAAGTTGATGGACATATTGGTTGTTTCCACATTTGGGCTCTTAGAAACAGTGCTGTTATAAATGTCTGTGTGCAGATTTTTGTGTGGACATGTGCTTTCAATCCTCTTTAATACTGATCTAAGAATGGAACTGCTGGATCACATAGTAACTCTATATTTAACTTTATGTTTAACTGGAAAAAAAAAAAAAGAATCGCCAGGCTGATTCTTAAAGCAACTGAAACAATGAGACTGAGTCTTGTGTATTCGACACCTGTAGCTCTTGGCAACTGCCATCCTGTAACACTCACTACTTCAGGCTGTGTGTACAATAGCTCTTCACCTGCAGGCCCACTTCTAGACAGGGTAGGGACATGAAGGGAGCAATTGTGTCTTAGTAAGGCATCATATTTATTTTGACATCCTCAGTTTCCCCATGTGTAAAATGGAAACAAATGACTGGAATTAATATAAAATATCAGAGAATGTTGTGTCTAATGAAAACATTCCATTAGCACAGTCTAGAGAAAGGCCCAAAAAATTTACTTGTATTTCTAGTCAGGAGGAAGGGAAGAAAATCCTGACAATGTGTCTTTCACTCTTACCAATTTCTTTCCTATTTGCCAATGTCATGATCATTTATGGACTATGAGACCACAGACTTGCTACACCATAAGAATTTATTTTCTCTTACACACTCAGATGTTTCTTTCTTGTGACTGCTGTTCCACAAGTCCTCTGGGAGCTTGCTCTGCTCACCTCAGTCATCCACCATCGCTGCAATTTCTTCTTTATCTTGGCCAGCACATCCTGCATTGCCTTCCTCTACTGTCATAGATTCTCCATTTTTGCCTTGTATGTGGAATTCCTTTCCTTCACTAGCTGTTGCTGTTCCCTCCATTTCTTCTTTTCAGTATTTTCCCTTCTTTTTGATCTAATAACTAAAATGTCAAAATGATGAAACAGAAATGGAGACAAAGGTGTTGAGGTAAGAAACAGAAAAATAAAGGTACAAGCAGTGAAATGGCCAATGGATAATGAATGCTATTTGTCTGACAAGGATGGTGAAAATTGAATTTTAAAATTATTTTTCCACCTTCTGTATTTGAACCTTATAAATTTTCAGTTTTTTAAAAAAGAATTTAGAAAAGTTATAATCCAATGTAATGAAAATACAGTGAAAAGTCACTTCAGTGAAGGCCTCCTGCTTCAGTGAGCACCAATTATCTCTCCTGCTCTTGGCCTTCCCACCAAGTTCACATAATACATATCTGTAATTGTTACTGGAAGTCCAGGCAGAGGATGTCAGTATGCTGGATCAGACACTATATTCTACACATTTTTCCTCTAGAATTTTAAGAAAGGTGTCCAAAAATCTCAGAGCTTTCACAAGATCTAGCTTTTGTGAGCACTTACATTATTGTATCTTCACAAAGATATGTGGGCCTCTCTCACAGGTTAGGATGAACCTTAGGGGCGATGTGGTTCTCATGTATGTGCCTGGGCCCCATCTCAACATCAGACAGAGGCAAGTGGGAGATCTACCTGTCTGTGCTCTAAATATGCAAGTACTGCCACGGTAATAAGTGTGTTTAAGGGAAATTGCTATTCTGGAAAAAATTTGTTTTCCAAACTATTTCAGAGGTTTGAAATAGCCCTGCATTAGCCACCAAGCAACCACAGCACTACTCCACATCTGTGTGATTTGAGAATGTTTGGCTTCTTAGATGTGGGCGTAACTATTCATTTTTCTCACCTCAATCTCCCACTTATCTTTGCCTTTGACAACCAAACCATTTCTGTCAACTCAGCCCTCTAGTGACCTTGGATCTGACCAGCATCCTGGTGGATCCTCTACCTGAGATGATGAACTTGCCCAGCTCCTTCTCATTCTCTGGAAGCAGGTTTGTAGATTCCTCAGGTCCACTGTCCTCAGAGCCCTCCTGGTCTAACAGTGGAATCTGGACATTTTCATAAAGCGATGTGAGCTGTTGTCTTTCCTCTGCCTTTACCATTCGACTGCAGAAGAATGTAAATGAATTTAGAACCATAGTTCTCACAGTGAATCATCATGTTTTAATCATGTAATTTTCTACTCAAAAAGAGTTGCTTGTTGCTAGTGGTAGGTGGAGGAGAGAGACATACATACACTTTCAAACCAGACTAGTCATAGGTAGGTCTCAAATTTTGATGCAAACCAGCTGGTTATTGTAGTATGAAACAACTCTGATAAACATAAAGTATAGATCAAAGCCAGTACTAGGAGTGACTGGAGGGTTTATATTGGGTACAAAATTTAAGGGGTTGAGGAAAAAATCCAAAAACAAGACAAATTGTATTTCAGGGCAATGTTATAAAGTAAAAATCAATGCCAAGAAATCCACGATTAAGAAAATATCAACATTTTAAGACAGGATAAGTGTCATGGATTTTGCCCTTGCAGAGGTCCCAATATGGTGTGACCCAGTACTGTTAGTGACCCTGTGCTTAAAATGTTGCTATCTTGTTCACTGTGGATACTCTGAGCCATAATCTAAACTTTAGAAAGTACTACATTAAAATGGTATTCATCTTGATCACTGTTTTTCAACACACGCTCTCTTAATTTTTGCCCCTGAAGTGTATACTTCACTCTAGTTACTGCAGGTTCAATCCAATAATGAATCACTGAATGGCTATTCTCTTAAAATTGGAAATGATGATAGCATTTTACTTTTTCCTGACATATTTATCCTCCTATCCTGTGTGACTTAGGCAATAAAAGACACTTTCTGGATTAGTTTACTTGTGTCCTTAGGGACATCAATAGAGGAAAGGGCGTGGCATTCCAGAAGCATCCTGTGACACAACAAGAACTGCTTGGTCATGAGCATTAGTAAATTCAATCAAATCAAGCTGGGCATGGTGATGCACACCTGTAATCCTAGCACTCTGGAAGGCTGAGGCATGAGAATTGCAAGTTCGAGCCCAACCTAGACAACATAGTCACTTAGTGAGGCCCTGTCTCAAAATAAAAAGGGACTGAGAATACAGCTTAGTACAGAAACCTTAGGTTAAAACCCCAGTACCACAAACAAATGAACAAAATGCAGGTGTGTTTTCACTATTGAGAGCCTCTGCATTATTATGTTTCTACTTTGAAAGGGTTTTCTTCTGCATGAAGAACCACCTTTAGGGTTTATTTTATACACTAAAAATTCTACCATTTGTATCTTTTTTAATAACAATGCGATTAACAAAAAACATAGGGCACAGAGGGTAAATCACTGGCCTTAGGTGCTAAGTGTAAAATACTGCCCAAAACAACCAGGAATGAAGCTAAACATTTTAACTCAGTATTTTCAAAAAGTGAAATGAATGCAAAAAATCCAGATAAACCAAATATCAAAATGTTAAATAAAGGCAGGATCCACCCAATCTATGCTGAATTTTAACTGAATATTCTTTTCCAAACCACTAAAGTTGAGAACATATTTAAAATTTAAAAGCCAGTGTAAGAAAAGCCATGACACTAAGCATAAATATTTTACCCAAACCAAAACAAGAATTAATCATCGTTTTACTTTCTTGATTTAAGTGAAAGCAAACTCACCAGTAGTGTTCTTAAAACTGTACTTCTGGAAAAGATAAACCACAAAACATAACAAAAATTTTGCACTTTGGGCCACATGCATTTTCTTTCACCTCAAGCTCTAACATAGCCCAGTGCAGCATCTACTAGGGTGGCACAGAGTGATGACCATGAGTTCACTCTAAGCCACTTGATGGAGCACTGACATCCATGAGATGTGTTTTAGTGTAACCTCATAAACCTTTAGATTTGTTGTCTTTTTTTCTATAATAGTTAAATATACAGGTGTTGCAATTACAGGAATAAGTTAAGTCAATGTAAACTGCCATATTAGATAAACCAGAACCAAAGTACAGTACACATTCATTACTAAAAATCTGTAGGATTTGTGCTTGGTATAGGGCTGTAGGGACTAGAACTGGTCATAAACTGAAAATGTTCTGGATGTCCACTTCTCCTTACTATGATTGTCTCTATGGCACATAATATAAGTGAATCATATGGAACTCCAAATAACTATAACCAAATAAACTATAAACAAAATAAAACTATACAAAGGCATATAATAATCAAGATTCCAGAAGTTCAGCATAAGAACAGAATACTAAAAGCAGTTAGAGAAAAAACAAATGACCTATAAAGAGGCTCCATCAGAATCATAGCAGATTTCTCAACACAAACCCTCAAATCAAGGAGAGCTTGGAGTGGGCTATTTCAAGCCTTAAAATAAAATAACCTCCAGCCCAGATTGATGTACCTGCAAAACTATCTCTCAAAATCAGTGAAGAAATAAGATACTTCCAAGACAAAGAACAACTAAAGAAATCCATGACCACCAAACCCACTCTCCAAAATGCCCTGAAGGATATTATAGAAAGAGATAATGAAGACCACAATTCCAAGAACACTAATAGAAAAAGCCACCAGGCAGGGCAAGCAATTAAACAGAGGACAAAGACAGGGAACTGACAAGCGGAAAATAATATAAGGATAAGCCAATACAGATTAGTTATAGCCATCAATGTAAATGGTCTCAATACACTAATCAAAAGAAACAGACTGGCAGAGAGGATCAAGAAGAAAGCTCTAACAATATGCTGCATACAAAAAACACATTCAACTCATAAAGAAATTCACAGACTTGAAGTCAACAAATGGAAAACAATACTCCATGCAACAGGAACCCAGGGAAAAGTAGGAGTAGTTATTCTATATACAGACAATGTGAGCCTCAAACCAAGAGTGATCTAAAGAGACAAAGAGGATCACTACATAATTGCTAAGGGAAAACTCCAAGAGGAAGAAATAACAATCATAGATATACATGAACCAAACACTAGTGCACCCAACTACATAAAACAAATATTAATGAACATTAAAAATCAAATAAACACTAACACAATTATAATGGGGGACCTTCCCATGCTACAAATATATAGATCAACTAGACAAAACAAATCAACAAATTCAGAATTAAACCAAATCCGTGAAGAAATGGACTTAGTATCAACAAATTCAGAATTAAACCAAATCCGTGAAGAAATGGACTTAGTAGATATCTACAGAATGTTCCACACTACAACATAAGAATATACATTCTTTTCACTTGTACATGGAAAGTTCTCTAAAACAGGTCACATACTGGCCAGTGCTTAGGTAAAAGCAGAGGAACTGAAACTACACCATGCATATTATCCGATCATAGTGTAATGAAAATGGAAATTGACAGCAAAAGGAACCACAAAAATTCATAAACACATGGAAGTTAACACCCTCTTGAACAACCAATGCACAACAGAGGAAATTAAAGAGGAAATTTAAAAGTATCTACAGTTAAATGCTAATGCTGATACAACATACTGAGACTTACGGGATGCAATGAAGCACTCTTAGGAAGGAAATACATAGCAGTGAATTCTCACATCAGGAAAACAGAACAAGCTCAAATAACTTAATGTTCAACATCAAATTTCTAGTAAAAGAACAAATCAATGCTAATATGAGGGAGAAAATTATAAAGATAAAAGTAGAAATTAATGCAATTGAGACTAAGAAAACAATATAAAGAATCAATGAATTGAAGCATTAATTTTTTGAAAGATTAAATAAAATGGGTAAATCTTTAGTGAACCTGATTAAAAAGAGGAAATAAAAGACTCAAATTCAGGCAATTATAAATGAAAAGGGTTAACTTACAAAAGACTCTGTGGAAATCTAGAGGATCACCAATACCTACTCTGAGAAACTGTTCTCAAATAAGATGGAAAACAAAGAAGTGGAGAGATTCCTAGACACATGTGAAATGCCAAAACTGAATCAAAAAGATATGAAAATTCTAAATAACCCAATATCAGTCAATGAAATTGAAGATGTAATTAAAACACTACCAACAAAGAAAAGCCCAGGTCCTGATGGATTCACTGCTGAATTCTGCAAGAAATTTAGAGAAGACCTAATGCCACTAATGCTGAAACTCTTCAATGAAATTGAAAGGAAAGCAATACTCCCAAAATCATCCCTGGAAGCAAATATTACCCTATAGCAAAATCAGAGAAGGACCCAACCAAAAAAGAGAACTACAGGTCAGTCTCCCTAATGAACATTGATGCAAAAATCCTCAATAAAATACTGGCAAACAATGCAACAAATCATCAAGAACCTTATACACTGAAATCAAGTAAGATTCATCTCAGGGATGCATGGATGTTACAACTTACCCAAATAAATGTAATACATCATATCAATAGAACCAAAGACAAAAATCACATGATCATCTCAATAGATGCAGAAAAATAATTTGACAAAGTCCAACACCTATTCATAATTTTAAAAAAACCTTCAGAAAACTGGAATATATGGTCTTTATCTCAATCTGATAAAAAGTCATCTATGACAAACCAACAGCCAACATCATACTAAATGGACAAAAACTGAAAGCTTTCACTAAAATCAGGAACAAGACAAGGATGTCCACTATCACCACTCCTATTCAAAATAGTTCTGGAGAGATCATCCACCTTTGCCCACTGATCCCCATTGTGGGAAGGAGCTCCCTGCAGACTGGTGGCATGCAGAGAGAGCCAGAGATCATCCACCTCCACCCACTCATCCCTATCACAGGAAGAAGCTCCCTGAGGATAGGCAGCTTGCACAGAGAGAGCCAGCAGATCCACTGCTACCCACTGGCCACCGACAGTAGAAGGCTTGCTTCCTGGCAGCCAGTGGGAGCAGGGACACGCAGCCAGGTAGGCTCCTTGCACCCACAGGCCACCACTGGAGGCCCTTGCTTCTTTCAGGCAGCCAGCACCTACTGGGAGAATCAGGCAAACACATCCCTGTGTGCCTGCCACCACCGCAGGAGTCCCAGGATAGACACATAGCCTGAGAGAAGCAGCCCCTCCACCATGCACCCCTGGTCATCAGGAAAGCCCCAATGTAGCTGCACAAGTATGGAGAAGCCCACTTCACACCCTGCTACCTCCCTGTAAACCTGGGTTCAGAGGAACCCAGGTGCCTGTCCCATTCCCCTACACCATTGTGGGGCAGCCATTCTGGAAAATGCCTGGGACCCTACAACAAGCTTGTTGGGAGGAACCCAGGAGAATGACAAGAAGGAGCAAAAGACAATCTCAGACCTCCAGCCCACAGAGAACAAATCTGGGAGACACAGTCATGGAAGGAAATGGAAGTCACCCACCTGAAATCTCAGAGAGGATAACAACAGAAATAAAGAAACAGCTTCATGAGACTGTAAAAGTAATCAGATTAGAAATAATATCTCAGATGAAAGAAGAAATGAAAAACATAATGAAAGAATCCCTAAGCATATCTAAAGAAGACTTAGATTAAAAAAAAAAAAGAAGAGCATAACAAAATGTTGGAAACCTTGAATGAACAATATAGAAAGGAATTACAATGCATGAAACAGATTCAAAAAGATCCAGGAAATTAAAAAGTCAATCAAAAGCTGGCAAAACTGCTTAAAAGAGACTGAAGATAGACTTTCAGACCTTGAAGACAGAATTGCAGCTACTGATCACAAAAGGGAAGATTTTTTAAAAATAACAAGGAATCAGGAAATAACAATTCCATGGCAGGACAATACAAAGAGAAATAATTTAAGAGTGATAGGCATCAATGAAGAAGCAGGGGTCAACACAAACAAAATGAAAATGCTATTTATGGAAATAATAGCAGAAAACTTCCCAAACATGGGAAAAGCATCTGGTATACAGATAACTGAGGCATATAGAACTCCAACTAGCCATAACCGAAGTAAATCTACACCCAGACATATAATAATCAAGATTCCAGAAATTCAGCACAAGAACAGAATATTAAAAGCTGTTAGAGAAAAGAAACAGATCACCTATAAAGGAAAATCCATCAGAATCATGGCAGACTTGTCAACACAAACCATCAAGTCAAGAAGAGCTTGGAGTGAAATATTTCAAGTCCTGGAGGAAAACAACTTCCAAGCCAGATTGATGTACCCTGCAAAACTATCTTTCACAATTGATGGAAAAATAAGATACTTCCATGATAAAGAACAACTGAAGGAATTCATGACCACCAAACCAACCCTACAGAGAGTGCTGAAGGATACTCTAGAGAGAGATAAAGATGACCATGGTTCCAGGAACAGCAAGAGAGGAGGATCACCAAACAAAACAGGCAATTGAATGAAGAGGAAAAGCAGAAGGCCAACAACAGGAGGATAGCATGGCAGAGATAAACCAATGTTTGCTGGTTGTAAGCAGTCATGTAGATGGCCTCAATTTGGCAATAAAAAGAAATGCAGGGAGAGTGGGTCAAGAAACAAGATCCATTAATATACTGTATATGAGAAACACATTTAACTTAAAAGGAAATTCATAGGCTGAAAATCAAAAGGGAGAAAACAATTGTTCCGTGTGACAGAAGACCAGAAAAAAGCAAGGATATTAGCCCAGCAACCACAGAACGGATAAGAAAGATATGGCATTTTCATACAATGGAAAGCTACCCAGCTACAGAGTAGGATAATCTTGAGGTTCTTTGGTGGCAACTGAAGATCATGTTAATGGGTAAAACAGTTTGAACTCATATGGGTGAACACTAGTATAAAAAAACAGGAGTTAGTGGGATCCAAAAACACAATAGATGTTGTAAGAGTGATAGGGGAGAAAACACCTAGGAGGAGAAGATGGTAACCAATGTTAATCTCTTACTGTCTTGTCTTGAACTCTTGTAATATTTTCACAATTTTGGTAGGTTTGGTTCTGTTGTGTCTTGTTTTGTTAGATTTTACTATGTCAGATGGTATGGGCAGCTAGTTTCAACATAATAGGATGTATTATGGTAATCATGGCTGGTTTCCTATT
>RJWT010050889.1:0-10782 GCA_004365215.1 Cuniculus paca
AAAAAAAAAAAAAAAAAAAAAAAAAGAAAGAAAAAAAGGAGGGTGGCTGTAATAAATACAGGCTAAATATTATAGATAGGACAGTGACAAGCATTTAAATCTTTAAAAACTATCACGTGTGGGCAGGTTAAGAGAAATTTGATCAAGCAGAAGTAGTTGTGTGTGTGTTGGGAGGTTAAATGAGTATTTTTCTGGTAGAATCTACCCAAGCATATTAAGAATGAATTCAGACTATGAGACAGGATTCTATCTTTAAAGCAGCATTTAAAGACTGTCTTTATTTTGAAGGCATGACAGCCTGCTGTTTGAAATATGCCAAAAGGTTTCCCTGTGTGGCTCTTCGGGGGAATAAGATTAACATACAGCTAAAGTTTTAGCTTCCTCGCCAAGTAAATTAATGTCCTTGTATCAGTGACATGTGTTCCAAACTACTAGAAAGAAGCATGGCGATTTACTGACCATACCTCAGAGAATTCTGGAATGAGTTATAAATCCCTTTCCGTTACCTTAGAAAACACTATCCATTTGTTAAAAGCTACCAGGTCAAGTTAAAAACAACGGAGGCAGATTCTTGTCTGCCGAATTTTCTCATAACTGAAAATATGCTCCCACTGGTGCAACCACTGTGGAAATCTCTGTGGAGATTCCTCAAAAAACTAGGACTAGGGGTTCCATTCAACCCAGCTATTTCCCTTCTTGGTATCTTCTGGAAAGAATTAAAAGCATCATGCCACAGCAATACATGAACACCCATTTTAATAGTGGCACAGTTTGTAATAGCTAAATCTTGGAAACAGTCCAAATGCCCATCAACCAATGTATGGATAAAGAAGATCTGTGGGGGTTTTTGTTTTAATGGAGTACTACTCTGCCATGAAGAATAAGCTGGAGACATTTCTAGCTAAATGGATGCACCTTGAGATATACTGTTAAGTCAGTCAGACGTGTGTAAATACCGCATTGTTTAACTGGTATGAGAAACCGAAAGTGTAAGCAAGGACCAAAATGTGTAATAGGTATTGTAAAATAGGAAGAAAATGTTCAAATGGGAAGGGGAACTAGGGAGGGGGGAGGGGAAAAGGAAGAAAGGGAAAAGAAACGAGACAAAAAAATGGAAACAAAGAGTTTTTGTAAACAAGGAGGGTAAGAGGGGTTGAAGGAAGGATAGGGGGATGGGAAAAAAAAGAATCAAGTTATATCAAGTACAGGTACAAATTTCCTATGATGAATTGTTCATTATGCACACCTATAAAATGTACCAATAAACTTAATTAAAAAAAAAATACTCCAACACAGTAACTGGTCTGGAACAGGCTGGACAGGAGGCGGGTTTCTTCAATGAAGTAACCCCCTGGCTAGGAACTCCGCTGTTCCGCAGTGGACCTGTTTCACACTTGCTTGAACCTGGCTCTCCATACGCAGCGGTGAACTTCGCCTGCTTGGGTCATTTCAGTCCTCCAAGGCAGCCACCTTTCCCCTACAGCCCTATGGCTGGATCCTGTTAAGCGCGCTCTCAGATTTTTATTCCTCCGTGTTGGCAAGGACTTCCCCTTATTCTACAAGCCTTGCTATTGTGTAACAGATTCAAGGCTGGCCCAGGCCTAACTGCAAAGGATTGGTTGTAGTACAACTCAGGAGCCCTGCCCTCGGGAAACAGGCCAGGAATCCTGTAGATCTCAGAGTTTGCCAGAGAAGTCCCCACCCTCTATCAAGAGGCTGTCTGCTCAGTCACCCAAAGAAGGCAAAGTTCTAAAGTTAAAAAGCAAGCCTCGTTTCCCCTCGGTAAGGCCCTCAAAATCGCCTTCCAGTCTCCTCCCTCTGGAGAACAGCCCGGCCTAGGGACAGACAACCTTTGAGCTCCCTTCACCAGACCAATTCAACACACTTCACCACTATCCCAGAGTTGCCTATAAACAGTTCCCGGTCGGCCTTTCAAAAGCGATGCTCAAAAACCTCCCTCTGCACCGCCTGTCTCTACCAGCCTCTTCCCAGGACCAAGTATCCTGTTCGACAAAGCTCCCTGCGATCCGTCTCCCAAGGCGACCACCAAAACCTTACCACCCTTAAGGCTGCCAGCACCCCACCCCTCCCTCCTTCCGCTAGGCTACCGCGCGAGCACTCCTGGGGCCTCGTCCAGCAAAGTAAACAATGCTGTCAAAGCAGGACAACGCTGGGCAAGGCATTCCGCCCTCTTCCTGATGTTCTAAAAGCAGCAAAACATGTCATCACACGGTCTCAGGGCTCAGTCCTCTCTCCAACTCCCTTTCTAAGAACAAGAAGGCCCGATGGACGCTCTACCACCAAGCACCAATGCACACAAACACACTACGAGACGGAGGGGGACGCAGGGTGCAGCGGGCGCCCCCGCCGCGGCGGGGGGCGGGGGGATCGGGGCGAGCGCGTGACACGGGGAAGCCACGTTCCTGAGGGGCGTCGCGGGCGCTCACCTCCCGGCGTGGTGGAGAACAGCGTCCCCCCGGGTGTGGTGCAATAGTCATGAGGTAGCTGCGCGGCGTCGCTGATGGGCACGGTGCGGGTGGGGATGGCGCGGCTCTGGCTGGGCTGGTGGCCGCTGCCAGCGGACGAGGACATGGCTCCAGCGCGGGCTCTCGGCTTTGTCCGACCGGCGGGCGGGCGGGCGGGCGGACGGGCGGCGGCGGCTGCAGGGCCCGGGAGGCTCCGGCACCTCAGGAGGGCGGAAGGGCGCGCTCCGCTCGCTCCTCGCTCGCCTCCTCTCGCTCCCTCGTCCTGCTCCTTCCCTCCCGCCGCCGCCCTCTCGGCCGCCGCCGCCGCCGCCGCCGCCGCCCGACTCTCAGACCTCCGCCACCAGCCCCAGTAGCAGTAGCAGCAGTGGCAGCAGCGGCGACAACGACGACGACCGGAAGCGGGGGAAGGCGGGAGCCAGAAGGTGTACGGGGAAAGCAGGTCGGCCGGAAGTGACGTCACGGGGCGTGGTCTCGCACGGAACGGGGCGGGGTGTACCCCTAGCAGGAGAGAAAGGCTGCGGAGGAACCCATGTAGCGGAGCAAAACGTACGTACGTGTGTGTGTACGTGTGTACGTGTGTGTGTGTGTTTTTCAATCAACACTACCTCTTGAGCTAATTTAAACTTCCTATTCATTTGTATCTATTAAAAGTGCATATTCATTAAACGGTTTAGAGCCAAGCATGGTGACACATGCCAGTAATCTCACCATGCTGGGAGACTGAGGCAGGAAGATCACAAGCTTGAACCTATACTGGGCAATTTAGTGGCTTAGCCAAACCCTATCTCAAAATACAAAATAATAAAAGAGCTAGTCAGTGCAAAGGCCCATGTGCGATCCTTAGTATCAGAAAAAAAGTAATTTAGCTGGGTGTGGTAGTGTATGTCCTGTAGTCTCAGCATCCTGGGAAGCTGAGGCAGGAAGTTTAAGCCCAGCCTAGACAATTTAGTAATTTAGTGAGACTCTATCTCAAAAACAAACAAATACGAACAAACATCAATGCAAAAGTCCTGAGTTCAATCCTCAGTAAACTCCCCCCCAAAATGTAATTTTACTTTTAATTGTTCATTATGAAATACAAGCAATACACATGTGCAATGTATTCTTAAAAAATCAAACACAGTAGAAAGGTTTACCATGCCACTTTCTCCCAGTTTGACAATTTTTTCAGGAGTAATCACTGATACCAGTTTATTGTGTGTCTTTCTAGAGACCATCACTGTACTCACACCAAGCACCAAGTTAAGTTTGTGATGTGTTTTTGCAGTGTGTGCCCCAGAATTCACTAGGAAAAGGAAGAGATCAATAGCCACCCACATCACAAGAATAACTGTTGTATTAGAGATGAACTGAGGCACAGAGAGGGTTAAGACTACAGGTTAACTGAAAACTCTACATCTGGAATACTTTTATTTCTCCTAGGGGTTCTCCCAATTTTTGGTCTTGGTACCTAAAATTCTTTAAAAGTATTGAGGATCCCATAGAACTTTTGTTAGTATAGGTCATATCTGTTGGTAAATACTGCATTGGAAATTAAAATTTTTTTTTAACTTTTCTTTTTTTTTTTTTTTCGAGACTGGGTCTTGCTATGTCTTCCAGGCTGGCTTTGAACTCACTATGTAGCCCTGGCTGGCCCCAAACTCATGGCAATCCTCCTGCCTCAGCCTCCCAAGTGCTGGGATTACAGCCATGCATCACCACACCGGCCTACATTGGGTATTAAAACTGAGAAATTTTTAAAATATTACATGTTATGCAACAATGTATTTTTATTAAAACTCAGTACATTTTCCAAAGCAAAAGAAAAAAATGAAAACAGCAGTACTGTGGTTTTACTTTTTGAAAATTTTATTTTATATTTTTGTGTTTTTGAGACACGGCCTTGCATTATAGTTCAGGCTGGCCTGAAACTCACAGGAATTCTCCAGCCTCAGCTCAAGTTCTGGGATTGCAGGCATGCCCCACCATGCTGGCTATTGTACATCTTTACAAACACTTTAACATTTGGCTGAAGAGAAGACAGCTGGATTTTTGTATCTGTTTCTGCATTCAGCCTGTCATGATGTGTTTTGGTTCAGGTATATGAAGAAAAGTCAGCCTCACACAAATGTGTAGTTGGAAGAGGGGGGCTTCACCCAAGGGGCTCCCCCGACCACTGTTCTAGACAGCTCTGCCTCAGCCCACAGCTTGCCCAAGATGGGACTAAGAAGAGGATCATGAGCAGCACCAGCACAGGACCTGTAAAGGAGGGAATTGAAACCGAGAGAGATAATAGGTTAGCCCAAGGAAAACAGCAACTCTTTTACTTCTCGGCAAGCCAAACAGATGCTTGAGGAAGACACAGACAAAAGAACTCACACATTACAGGTTGGGACATTACAGGTTGGATGTGATATGATTTTGTGTTAAGCACCCAGAATTCAAAGAGAAAAGTCCTCTGCCTGCTCTAAAGTTGACAGAGGCAGATACAAAGCTTAACCTTCAGCCAGGTGAGGTGGCACACACCTGTAATCCCAGTACTCAGGAGGTTGAGGCAGGAGAATCACTTCGAGTTCAAGGCCAGCCTGGGCTACAAAGTGAGTTCAAGGTCAGCCTGAACTGCATAGTGAGACCCTGTCTCAAAAAAAGAAGGAAGGAAGGAAGGAAGGAAGGAAGGAAGGAAGGAAGGAAGGAAGGAAGGAAGGAAAAAAAAATTTAACCTCAAAAGACCCCCAGGCTCTGAATTGCCAAAAGAAAGGGGCGTTTCTAGTGGAAGGATAAGGCAAAACACTAGTTTACATGTATGGGGAGTTTAGCAAGCATGTACTTTACAGAAGGTGCCCCTTTCTGATGTGTCTCGAATGAGAGATTTCTAGTGCTCTGGGAAGATCAAGGGCAGCTTTCTGATCAAAGGATGCAGATGGTGAAAAAGGGTGCAGATGGTGAAAAAAGTTAGATGCAGAGGGCGGGGCTAGAAATGGATGAAATGAAATAAATGAAGCCCAAAGCAGAGTGTAATCTCCAAGTTTGGGGAGCTGAAGAGTCGTCTCTCATTTATTCATTTTGTCAGTAGCTGTGCCATCTTACACTCCCTTCATCTGTGTATGAGGGTTCCAGTTTCTCCACATTCATGACCAACACTTGTTAATACCGTTTTTGCTTTGTTTTGTTTTGTTTAAGACAGGGTCTCTCTGTGTAGTTCAAGTTGGCCTTGAACTTGCAATCCTCCTGCCTCAGCTTCCCAAGTACTATGATTATAGATGTCTGCTGTAACATCTGGCTTAATGCCTGTCTTTTTTGTTTTAGCCACCATAGGCAGTGCTAAGTGGTAACTTTGCGCTTTTGATTTGCATCTCCCTAATAATTAATAATGTTGGGCATCCTCATGTACCTATTGGTCATTCTAAGGTATAACTTTTTTCCCCTCATTTTGTGGCCATGGGGATAGAACTAAAGGCCTTTGCACTGAGCTACTTGTACATCTCCAGCCCTTTTAAAATTAAGTTGTCAGTTGGCAACCCGTTCAGGAACACCCCCCCCCAATCTCTCAGGAGCTATTCCTATTCTCATTCCAATTCCCCCAATAAATTTTCCTACTCTTTAAAAAAAAAATTAAGTTGTCCAAACTGGGCTCCAACTGGCAGTCCTTCTGCCTCAGCCTCCAGAATGCTAGCATTATACCTGGCTTCCAAGGTATCTTCTTCGTTTTCTGCCAGCATCAGATGTATTTATTCATTTCGAAGTTTTTGTCAAGTTAATTATCATAAATGCAGATTAACAGTCTAGCAGACTCAAGATATCTTCATTAAAAAATATCTATTCAAATAATTTGTTTTCTGTTTTGTTCTTATTTTTGGTTTGGTTTTGTTTGAGACTGGGTCTCTCTGTGTAACTCAGGCTGGCCTCAAACTCACAATGCCTCATATTCCTGAGCAGCTGGAATTATAGGTGTGTGCCACCATACCCAGTCATTTGTTTGTTTTGAAATTGACTTATTGGATGTCTTACTTTTCTCATTGCTGAGTCAAATTGCCAAACACCCACAAGTTAAGAGAGGAAAGGTTTATTTGGCTCACAGTTTGTAGATGTTTCAGTCCATAGTTGGCTGGCTCTAAGATAGAGTGATAGATGTTAGAGGGGCAACAGCTCATGGTGGCAGAAAACATCAAAAGCAACAAACAAATGAGACAAACCTCTTTCTGTCCCTTGTATTGTATGGAAGCTACCCACCATAGGGCAGGTGCAGCACTCACACCCTTAATGCCAGCATTGAACTATGAATCAATCACAAACTCTAGATTCAGCCACCTCTGAAAAGCTTGCCCCTCATGACTGCATGAAGCTTTGGGGGGACATCTAGACAAGAGCCATAACATTCTCCCCCGGTCTCACAAAGACTCATGTACATTCATTTATTCAAAAGGCATGTAGTACATCTCTAGAAGTTTCCAAAGTCTTAATGGTTTCAGCATTACTGAAAAGTCCAAGTCCCAAGTCTCCTCTGAGATTTAAGGCAAACTCTTAGCTGCAAGCACCTGTACAAATGAAAAGAAAGTCAAACAGTTCCAGTATTTGATGGCACAAGATAGACATTTCCATTCCAAAAGTTACAGAGAGATATAAAGAAATGGGGCCAAAGCAAGAGCAAAATCCAGCAGGGCAAACATTAAGTCCTATAGATCCATGCGCAGCATCCAAGGCAATCTATGGCAAGATGTCAACTCCAAAAGGCTTATGTGACTCCACCCCCATGGCACTTCCAGTGATTGTAGCCCCCATGGTTTCTTTCTTAGGCCCATTCTACTCTCTCCTTGCAGCTTGCTTTCTTTGTTTTGTTTTGTTTTGTTTTGTTTTTTGGTACTGGGGATTGAACTCACAACCTCTCTTGCCAGGCAGGTGCTTATGCCACTAAGCTAAATCCCCAGCCTCCTTGCAGATTTCTTTAGACAGTCCATGTTCCTGGCTTCTCCAACCTTCTGGGGTCTCCACTGCACCTTTTGCTTCACACTCACAGATACATACACTGCCCTCTTAGAGGTACACTGCCTGGCCCTCCAGGCCTTCTAAAATCTGAGCAGAAGCCTTCCTGACCCCTCAACTCTTCATTCTACATGCACCTAAAACTAGTGCCTCATGGATGGTGCCAAGGTCTGCTGCCAGCTGGAGCAGTAGCCAGGCTTCCGTCTCTCTTGTCTGTGGGGATTGAGTGCCTGAACTACTGAGCGCTCTGAATCCAATTCCAAGGAATAGACTTTCTAGACCACTGACATTCTGGAATGTGGTGCTCTGGGGGCTTTCTTCTCAAAGCAAAGTCTTTCACCTTTGCAATTCTGAGACTGCAAAGGGTGTGGTCTTGCTGATTCTCATGATGTCCCTCAGGCCATCTTTTTTATTGTCCTGTTCCTTCTCAGCAATCAAGATCTCTGCTCTGTCTTTCCAGTCCATGGCTTTACTGGAGCTTCCTTTCTGGCCAAATTCACAACATTTTAAATCATTCTGCTGGGCTCTTTGCCTTTTTTTTTTTTTTGTACTGGAACTCAAACTCAGGACCTTGTACTTGCCGGGCAGGCACTGTGCCGCTGAGCTAAATTCTCTGGGGGTTTTTTTGTTTTGTTTTGTTTTGTTTGTTTTTTGGCCTTCTTTTGAGACAGGGTCTCATTATACTCTTCAGGCTGGCCGTGAGCTTACTTTGTAGCCCAGGCTGGTCTTGTGCTTGCAGCAATCCTCCTGCCTCAGCTTCCCAAGTGTTGGGATTACAGGCGTGTGCTGCCATGTCCAGCTGGGCTCTTTGCTTTTGATTCTCAACAGAAATCTGGCTAAAAGCTGACAAAAGGAGCCATGCCACCACTTCAACATTAGACTGAAATTTCTTCTGCAGGATTAGTTAGTCCTCCACCCTTAATCTTAGTCTCATGCAAATGTTAGTCTCTGGACATAAGCAAAATGCAGACACACTTTCTGCCAAGCCATAACACGTCATCTGGAGTCCAGCAGCCCACGCAGTCCTTCCCAGCAGAAACCTCTGGAGCCTGGTCTTTGTTTTTTATATATTTTTTTATTTTTGTCTTTTTGAGACAGGCTCTTGCTACACAGTTCAGGCTTGCCTTGAAATCACTTTTTAGCCCAGACTGGCCTCAAACTCACAGCAATCCTCCTGCCTCAGCCTCCTGAGTGCCGGAATTAGAGGCATGTGCCATCATACCTGGTACAGAACCTGGCAGGATTTCTTTTTCTTTTCTTTCTTTTTTTTTTTTCCACTGGCAGGATTTCTATAAGTCTTCTAGTTTTCTGAACTCTGACCAGAATCCATACTGTGCAGCCTAAGCTGTTGCAGCTCTACTTTTTCAGCTGGCATCTCCAAATCATTCCAAAGTCTTTTTGCAAGCCTTTCCCAAAGGCTTCTGAACCACATTGTCAGGTATAGTCACAGAAACCGTCCCACTTCTCTAGAACCAAAATCTGACTCAATTACTTTTCTCGTTGCTGAGACAAAATACCTGACACTGAAAAAAAAAAATACCTGGCACTTAAAGAAGGAAAGGTTTAGTTCACTCACAGTTTTTGGAGGTTTCAGTCCATAATTGGCTGGCTGTAAGGCAGAATGGCACGTGGCAGAGGGACAACAGTTCCTGGCAGTAGAAGACAGCAAAAGCAACAACAGAGAGAGAGGACAAACCTCTTTCTGTCCCCCTATATTATGGAAGGCATCCACCCTAGGGCAGGTATAGCACTCACACCCTTAATCCCAGTATTAGACCATGAATCAATCACAAACTCTAGATATAGCCACCACTGAAAAGCCTGCCCCTCATGACTGCATGAGGCTTTGGGGGGGCATCTAGACGCAAACCATAACATTGGACTTGTTGTTATTGAATTTTCTTTGTTTGTTTTTGAGACATGGTCTCACTATGTAGTTCAGGCTGGCCTTGAACTCACTATGTAGCCCAGGCTGGCCTTGCACATGCAGAGATCCTCCTACCTGAGTGCTAGGATTAGAGGGTGCACCACCACACCTGGCCTTGAATTTTAAGAGTTCATTGTATATTCAGAATATTAGTGCTCCATCAGATAGATGACTTACAAATTTTCCTCCTTGTTTCTATAGAGTAATCAAATCCAGGGAGGCCAGGCCGCTTTCCTGGGGGACCCTCAAGTGTCAGTGTCTCCTGGGAAACTTTATCGTTTGCTGGTCAGTGCTGCCCAGGTCACATATCTAAGATCTCTGAATCCTGTGTCTTTCTGGAGTCTTGGGTAGAAAATGACCTTTCTCTTTCTATATATTTATTTATTTGGCCTTTTTCTTTTCAGCTGCTCGTTCTGTTTTTCCAGTCTACTAAGTCACTTAGCATTTGTCTCTGCTTTCCAGTTTCCAAAATGTTGCTACCACCCTGGCCCACTGCCGTACCCATTCCTGCTACTTACTCCTTATGTGTTAATACTTTTAAGAAAATTCCCCTATTCTCATTTCAGAGAGGCTTAATGGGAGAACAAAAGTAAACACAAACATAATAAAAACATAATAAATGTTTTTAAATAGTGTATCATGTGGGAATCAGTTGTAATAACAGAAAAAGTTTCTTCAGAAAGGTAAATGCTTAAAATAACCTGCGTAAACAGAGGAACGGGCACTAGGTTGGGTCTCCAGAAATGTCCTTCACACCCTTGTGGAACAACTGTCTTGGAGAGTTGCTGCCCGAAGCACTTGCAGTCAGGAGGCTGGGGAACAGGCAGCTACCGTTCCAACTGCCAGCCCTACCCTAGTCCCATCCCAGAGATCAGCATCAAAGCCACATAGAGCCTGCTAGGTCCTTCCAGCAAGCAGATGCTGGGGGTAACACTACCCATCTCCCACAGATCTGAATTCAAGTCTTATGTGAGAGCATCTCGTTGGTATAACTCGGAACACGTTGCTACAGGGGATCATGGGAAAATGTTATTTGTTTAGTTTTCCAGCCCGTGTACTATAAGAAAGTTAGAACCAGAAGGTGTCAGAAAGGTATTGCAGGCACCAATCTATGTCTCTTCTACAAAAGATGGGAGGTAGCTTGGTGGTAGAGTTCTTGTGAGCATAGATCCAGTAATATGTTATTGACAAAGTCAGACTTGGCTTATGACAGTAGTTTGCAGAACCCTGCCTTTGCTCATACTGTCCACTAACTGCACAAATATTTAATGAGCACCTACTGTGTGCCAGACACAGTGTGTGGGGCAGGAAAATAGCAATAAACAGAAAGGCCCCTGGTGACTCCCTACATTTTTCTGCCTAACACTGCTCCTATTCCATATTCAGCTTGAGTGGCTCCGCTTGGCTTTC
>RJWT010050890.1:0-10781 GCA_004365215.1 Cuniculus paca
CTGAGTTAAAAGTGAAACTCGCTGCCATGCTTCACCATAAGCCGTTTAGTAAGATTCGCTATTTTCTAACTATGTTGGTTTGATTTAAAAATGAATTTTAAACAAAAGCAGAACATGAACAAATACTTCAGCATGTGCTGCGCCTCAAGGAAACAGGTTCAAATCTACTCTCTTTTGATAGAGGCTTTTTCACCCTGTTTTGAGAGCTCGTTTGGAGGTTCTAGCAAGGGCACTTGTGTCCCCCGGACCGAGGGATGGTCCTCCTCTGTTGGGGTGGGCATCCTCTTCGACCTAGCCTTGGAAGACTGCAGTGGAGTGATGAGGAGGCTGGGACCGCCCCCACCCGGCCTGCCGGACCAGCCGACCAACCCTGGCGATCACCAGCGTGACAGGTGTCGCAGCAAGCTCGCCCTCACATCTGCTGTCCCTTTTCATAAAACAGATGCGAGAAACATCTCAGTTCTCTGGGCTCTACTATACCTGCATCGAAGTCTGTCCCTTTCCTGTCCTTCATCCTGCTGAATTTGGGTATGTTCTTCCGTGCCTCACTAAAATCATAATTATTGAAGATCAGACAATACCCCCGGGGCTTGCTTTTCATTTGGTAAACTTTGTCCAACATCTGCAAAACAAAACTCCAAGTCAGGACTTTACCTTGCAGGTGCAGCCCGAGAGTGTGGACAGAAATCTCCTGGGAGGGGCTGTGGGGAGAGGTGCTCACTGCACTGCACCCTCAGGATCCGCAGGCCACTGCCCCTCCCTTGCAGAGGTGCTTGGAGGCAGACAAGGGCTCAGTCAGGGCTGACTCCATAAGACAGTCCTTCCCAGGGCAGGTGGAGCACCCAAGCCCATGGCAGGGTCAGGGTGAGACTGCAGGGCCAAACCTGAGGCATTCTGCTGGGTCCCTAGGACTGTGCCCTTGCAGGGATCACAGCCTGTGGCTGGACGTCTGTGCAGCTCATGAAGTGGAGAAACGGACTTTAGGACAGAAGCCAGGTTCCCAGCTGCGTTTCCTGACCTGAAGACTCTGGGCAGGTCACCTAGTCCTCACGTCTCAGCATCAAGTACTCCACTAAGTACTGAGACAGTACATCCTCTCTTGCCTGCTACTCATCAGTGTATTTACCAGGATACTGCAATACTGAGGTTGACTGAGACATGAAGACTCATTCTAGGCTGGGCGCAGTGGTGCACACCTGTCATTCCAGTACTCGGGAGGCTGAGGCAGGAGGATGACTGCGAGTTTGAGGTCAGCCTGAGCTACAAAATGAATTCAAGTCCAGCCTGAACTGCATAGTGAGCCCTGGTCTCAAAAAGACAAAAACAAAAAACCTCGCCTTTCACTGATGGGTGGGACAGTGCAAAAGAATAGTAATGTGTTGCCTCTAAGTGCTGCATCACTCTGGTTAACCTGGGTTTGAGAGGAAGGGAGGACCTGGTGATTTCCTCCAGCACCCCCAGCCGTAAATGCTCTCTTGAGCCTAATGCAGGTGTCCCCTGGCTCTTGCACTCCCTGATGTCACATCAAGCTAAAAAAGCAAAAGGCTTTGCTTTCCGTGCCCACTGTAGTCTCCCTGAAGTCCCCCCACTGTGGGTGACACACGGGGAGGCTCCCCTGCCACTGCCTCTGGCTTCAAAATAAAAATAGAACACACAGAAGTCTGGGAAGTCACATTTTTAAAAAATAAAGTCACCTTTTTTTACTTGCCCTTTTGTAGACTTTTTCTACAGTTCTCAAAATTTATGTAATTTCTGCCCTTTATTGGCTTATCTGGAAGCTAAAAAAAGAAAAAATGTAACAAACACAAGAAGCAGAACCTGCCCTGTGCAAGGAAGGAGGACCTGGGGGGTCCCCATACCTGTGCCTTGCTGTTCTGTCCTGAAGAATCCAGCGCATCCTGCATCTCGATGGGCGACTCCTCTACAAGCAGGAAGAGAGTGACAATGAGGCATGGCAGCCGAGGACCGTGCCCAGGACGCGCGGGGCGCGCACGGTGAAGGTTCCCGGCCGACTGGACATGCTGCCCAGGCAGCACAGCTCGGGGGCTTCTGGAGACCCGGGTGCAAACTGCCTCAGCACCAGTGGGAAAATCAGGGCCAAGGACGGCTGGAATTTTGCATTCTTCCAGGTCACCAAGTTGAGAAGTGACATTTGCGAGAGATTGATTAATGGAACCATTAGTGCAGGAGGAGTTACTGACTCAAAGGCACTGGAGTGCCCTTCAAGCCTCGGTTCAGCAGGCATGTGGTGAGGAAGAACTGTCTGCTTTGGGTCCTTGTGGATCCAAAACACATCAGACGCCCACAAAGAGCCAGGTAAACATTTAACACGCACATTGACAATAGTAATATTTACAGGGTGATGGCATTACTAAAATTTCAAATTCTCCTCTGAATTTGCAGTCATTCTCATGAGTACATATAATTTTACAATCAGAAAGAAGATGTGATTAATCAAAGTTTTGCAGTGCTCTTTTAGAGCTCCTTCCACCTTGGGGGACAGGGACAAGGACAGAACAGGGACTGGCCAATTCCTCTCTGGAATAAGAAGAGTAACTTGGCGGCAGCATCTGAGGGCTGAGGCAGGCAGATCTCGGGGCTTGGCCAGGGAAAGAGGGGTTGCTCACCCTTGGCCAAGCGGCTTTGAGCAGGAGAAGAGAGAGAATTTTGGTTCTGAAAGAGAAAATGATTTAATCACAGATGTTCTGAAAAATGATTCATATGTGAGCACAAGTCAAAGGAAGAGGAGAAAACTGGAAAAGGAAAGACTTTGTACCGACCAGCCTACCAGCTCTGCACTTATTTCAAATGTGCCTGCCTGAGGCAGTGGGGGCCATGCGTGGCAGTGTCTGTCTTTCTGGAGAAGGATGACTATAAGTCACCAGTGACTCGAACCCTGCTACTGGGACACGGTGGGAGGTCTCGGGAAGGACGCAGGAGGGCGTCAGAGTGTGGCGGACAGTGTATCTGAAGAATCCAAGCATTACCCTTTGAAAACTCGTCTGGATTTTGTCCGAGACTCATTCTTCTCTCTGAATTAAAAAAACAAAAACCCAGCACATGAGAAGAACATCGAGGCCCTGTCAGCCGAGTTCCACGCTGCTGCCGCCGCCCCTGCCCATATTCCCACCTTCGTGCTGCTCCTCGTACTCCCTGATCTTCACCAGCAGGCTCCTGTTGACCTGGGCGCAGATCTCTTTCAGGGTGTCCAAGTTGTCCTTCCCAAGGATGGCCCTCTTCTCCATCTCTATGAAGATGTCCAGCAAGCTCTAGGGAGGAGAACAGGGGAATCCCAGACTGGGCCACATTCACTCTTAAAGGAGATGTTTTCACTTTCTCTCCCTAAACCAAGGCCCGCCTCACTGCCCAAGAGACCCTGCTCCATCGCCTTCCTGGGGCAGAGGGAAGACGAAAGAGGTGCTTGTGTGCCTCCCAGCCCCAAAAGAAGCTAGACAAGTCACGTCAGGTTTCACCAGGTTGGCCCCCATGTTATAGACAGCTAAGTTAGGTAGAAACATTGTAGGTAGCAGGCAGGGTTGGGTGATGCAGAAGATAGCTGTGGCTGCAGGCACATTCACGGAAGGCCAGCTTCAAGAAAAAGAGCTGCTCACCTAGATACTTCCCTAGGCATGAACCGCAGTGATTGATACTCTGAGGAGGCATCAGTCACCTTGGGGTGGGGGGCCAAACCTCCTTACCCACCCTAGCAGGAAAGTCCTTGTCATCCCATGTGTGCTTGCTACTTTATGTGACTTGTTTCCCCATTCGCTCTCCATTTAATAAATATAAGCCAAGCGACTATACTTGTTGTGTACTTATTGGTTGACCATAGCTTTGTTCCCCTCACACCCATCCTATGATTTGCCATTGGATCAATATTACCTAAGCGACTATACTTGTAATCTTATTGATTGATTATAGTTCTGTCCCACCTTAACGCTGCCTCACCTCGTGGCTTTGCTCAATAAACACCCTTGAGAAGGGGGGTTGGCAGGCAACCCACTTTCCGGGCCCCTTCTATCCCTCTCAGATAGCTTTCTTTCTCTCAATAAATTCTTCCTACTCTTAACCTCCATCGTTCCTAGAATTCACTGCTTGATTTCAGAGAACACAAACTCACTGTTTTGGACATCTAGCAGGTTGGACATCTAACATCCCCAATGTTACCCAGGCCCAGCACTCGGACTCTCCACGGACACATCACGCACAAACCAGCCTGAGTGTGCAGCTGAGTCACCGTGGAAACACCCTGAGACAGCCCTACACCCCAGCACAGCCTCTGACACCCAATCCTCCTCCAGACCTGAATTCACTCACACATGCGACACAACGGACACATGTGTACACACAACAGCACTGACACAGGACACACAGGTGCAGAAGCGTGCTGGGCACCACACATCATAAAGTGACATAGTCGTCCGAGGCCCTCCTTGCCTGCCTGGTGGGCTGGGTCTGGAATGTGGAAATCCCACTTCCACTGGTCAGTGAGGCTCAAAGAGTGGCTGAAGCCTGCTGAGGACAGTACGGGGAGACCAGCACAGGCGTAGGGGTGGATCTAAACTTGTTTCCTTCATGATGTCAAATTTGCCCGTTCAACCACTACTCCTATGCTGCTCCAGGAAAAGGACCCTCCTTTCCCCCCGTGCAGGATAAATGTGGCTAGCTGGGGATTCTGGGTCTTTGTTCCCAAGAACACTGATCATCCCAGAGCCCTATTTTCTCAAAATTCTTGTCTCTTTTTTTTTCTTTCCTGCCACGCACCATAACTCTGGGTAGGAGATCAGGGACTCATTGCAGGGGTCCCCAGTAACTGGCATCATGGAAAAGATCTCCATTAGATATGCACACCACAAACACAGTGTATACCATGCATACACACAAGACACACAGCCAACACATAACACAGAGACAGACACACACAAAGACACACCACACACATTCAGAGCTGTCTCCAGCACTTTGGTGGTGAGCGTCCTAGGCCACCACGCTTCCTGCCCCGAGTCCTACACAGCTTAGCTGTTTCACTTGCTCCTGCTGCTCCTCACTCCACCCTCACGAGGGCCTGGCCTGCAGCTCTGCCCACCTCTGGCCTCAGCAGTCCTGGACAGAGCAGCCTTCAGGACTCAATCTCGAAAGATGTGGGATCTCACCATGTTGTCGTCCAGCTTAGACTTGGAGATGTCCTTGTACAACAGAAATTTGAAAGACCTCAACTCGGATTTGTTCACATCTTCTGCAATCTGAAGGAGCATGACCCTGTGTAGAGGAAGAGACACTGCAATGCTGACTGCCTGCCAGCGGCCACCCGCCTGAGCACAGTGGCGCTGACCCAGGGCCTCCCTTCTCAACAGGGCCAGTCAGAGAGCAGATGTTGGCATGGGGCTCCTGGAAAGAGGCAGTCAGGGTGACACTGAAGACCATAGCCTCCTGCCCAGGTGGCCCAATGTTATGGTTTGTGTTTGGATGTCCCTGCAAAGCCTCACGCAGTCATGGGGCAGGCCTTTTGAAGGTGGCTGAGTCTAGCATTTGTGATTGGTTCGTTGTCTAGTGCTGGGATTGGTGGTGTGAGTGCTGCACCCACCTAGGGGCAGAGCCGGCATACAATACAAGGGAGAGAAGGAGGCGTGCTTTTCCCTCTTTGCCCTTTTTCACTCTTGTCACTTCCAGTCTTGAAGCCACGGCACCCTGCCTTGGAGCCAGCTGAGTATGGACTGAAACCTCCACAAACTGTAGGCTAAATAAACCTTTCCTTCCTTCACACAGACAGCAACAGGGCACAGCCTCAGCCTCCAGCACCAAAGCCCCTGACACTGCTCAGCATCAGAACCCTCCCAGTGTCTCTGCCCACTCAGCGTCACCTGAGTGTCCCCGGGCCCCATCCCCACCGGGCCTTCTCCGTGCTCTCCCTGCAAGGACAGCGCACACTCTGTAACCTCTGTGCACGCAGCTGTCCCAGCTCCTGCGAGCCAGGCCCAGGCCCGTGCGCCTTTGAGAGCCCTGAGGGCTGAGGTGGGTGCTGGAGCACAGGGGACCCAGACCTCTCTGAGCTGTGTGACCTTAGACACGTTATACTTGTTTCCCCAACTGGTGATAGTCACAGGAGGTGGATGCAGGTTTCTGTGAAGCACAGTTACTTACTGGTGGAGATACACTCTGAGAATGTGGATAGGCTGTTTCTTCTTTTCACAGCAGAACATGTCCTTGCACGAACCAAGACTGCTCGGATGTCACCAGGCAATGTAGACTATGGGACCACAGCCTGAACTGCTGGTGCGTGATGGAGCACCTGACTGTCCCCAGTCCATCTTGGGTAGCACACTAAGTGTTCAATAAGCAATGGGCTTTAACACTCACTTATGCCTGCCATGTTCAGGCTCCTGGAATATGCTTGCTGAAGGCTGAACAGGGTAATAGTTTATAAGCCAGCAAATTTTTTAATACTATGGTATAAAGGAAAACAACTATGATGCAAAAACATGTTTACTTAAAAATTGAATTTAAAAATTAAAACTCTGACCAGGCATGGTAGCACACACCTGTAATCTCAGCACCCAGGAGGCTGAGGCAGGAAAATCCCTATAAGTTCAAGGCCAGCATGGGCTACATAGTAAGTTCAAGGCCAACCTAAGCAAGACTCTGTCTCAAAAACAAATTCTGAAAATAAAAATAGAAACAGAAGGTACTCAGTATAATCATCTGCCACATCTGTCTCCTCAAAAAAGTCTATCCTAGAATATTTATTTCTCTAAAACTTTCTTATTTGGCACAAGATTAAATCCAACCAAATGCTACAATGACTTAACTTTTGGGGTGGGAGTACTGGGAATCAAACTCAGGACCTCATGCTTGCCAGGCAAGTGCTGTGCCACTGAGCTAAATCCCTGGCCCCCTCTCTTAACTTTACTCTTTAAGGTACTCTACTTTCTTCACTACTGAAATCTACAGGCTTTCTTGTCCAGTAATAAACTCAGATAGACTATAAGATGCTTATCTTATAGGCAGAAATTATAATTTGAAAATAAAACACCTAGCGTTCGCTTATGCTGGGAAGTGGACACATTAGCATATCTTTTGTCACCTGGCTAATATTCAACAACGACGAACAAACAGTAGATGGTGACTGTGCTGACCCTCTCTCAAATCTTTATTTTTATGAGTTCATGTGTGCCGCACACAGCAATTCCGCTCCTCCCGGGAATCAGTGCATGGATGTCACACAGCAGAATTCTAACCATGTCCCTCCCCTCCCTTCCCTCCTCTTCTATCTTTTGGTCCACTTACCATTTGCAAAAGATTTACTACTCTGTTTCCCATCATCTGTCTTTCATTTTTCTCTTCAGTTTATTTATACCTCTGGTTTCCCATGTAAGAGAAACTGTGCAATACAGAACTTTGTGTGACTGATTTATCACTCAACATGATGATCACGGGGCGCTGACCCCTTTGTCTCCAAGCCAGGTGGCAGTCCAGCAGATGGACCCTGCCCTGCTCCGAGGGCACAAGGATGCTAGCACAGTGCTTTGCTCAGCCTGGCTCACACGCCGGAGTCTTCCCAGGACCAAGAAGGCAGCGAAAGACGAGAGCCCCCCCGCCACAACCCCCCGGCTTTCCTAGCTCTGGGACTATTACTTTCCAGAATGAATTGGTATCTAAATGAGTAAGTTGCTTATGAAGACTTCACACTTCCAGGAAACCCAAGCCCGAAGCTCTCCAGAATCTGGTTACCGGGTCCTCCCCACCACGAGAAGCCAGGCCTGCCCAAGCCCACAGTTGCGACATATTTGGGAAAAGTCCTTGCAGATAAAATTTCATCAAGTTACATTGGGTTAGGGTGGGCGCAGGCCAGTGCCAGAGCTGCACAGGAAGAGTAATTCCACCAGAGGCAGAAGGGAGGCCGCGGCTGCAGGGATACGACCGGAGCACCGAGGACTGCAGCCAGGAGTGAGCCTCCACAGAGGTCTTGCTGCACCGGGGGCTGAACCCGAGCCCCAGAACTGTGGGAGAACAAACCCCTCTGCCATTTTAGCCATCCAGCGTGTGGCACTTTGTCACAGCGGCCCCAGGAAACAATGCCCAGAATACTTGTCACAGAAGTTCACACGCGGCAAGGCCATGCCAGAGGCACCAGCAGAGGCGCATCAGAGGACATGCACAGCACTTGCCTGGGTGACCATGACATGGCCAGGGCTGAGGCTGAGGAAGAGAGCACCTGAAAGATAACCCTAAGAATCACATCAAGAGAGTCTGAAAACGGACATGAAGGAAAGGAGGTAGCAGGCTTGTGGCGGCCCACAAAGCTGTCACTGCCTGTGGCCTCTTCTCACAGTCCATGGAGCCCATGGTGCCAGGGAGTAGCTGAGCTCCGCAGCCCCTGGCGGGTGCTGGAAGCAACCTGCAGCCACAGGCACCTGGGCAGGCACTGGTGTCACCTCCGCAGGGACAGCAGCCCCTTCGGCTCTCAGTGCGAACTGAGATTCTGCGGCTCCCACAGCGCTGGGGCTCTGGCAGGGGGCAGAGACCCTCACGCAGGGGCGGGCAGGGGGCGTGGGGAGACTCGGGCTCCAAAGAGGGGTGCGGGGCAGAGGGAAGGAATGAGAACATCTAGAGAAACAGTTTTCGTTTCAGCAAATCGGTAAGTAATATTCCACTTGGAAAAATAAGCTTTACCTCACAGCTCAAGCATCTTTCCTCTGGTTTACACAGAAGGCCCCTCTGTTTCTAGCCTCGGCCAGGCAGGCACCACTCACACAGCCCCACCTGCCAGGCCCCAGGATGTGTCATCTCGGCTCTGGCCCTTTGAGGAGTGCTGCTCACCTGTAGGCCGAGATCTGGGCCTTGCCGGGTGTCCGGAGCTCACCCACCATCTCCTCCCTGCTGGTGTTCATGTAGGTGCCTAGCAGGTCCAGCCTGTTGATTCGGAAAAGCAGCTCCTTCAGGAAGGACAGGTCACCTTCCTCCAGCACCCTCTTCTCCTGGAGTCTCTGGAACAACATGCAGGCATCCAAGATGGGCTCCTGCTTCCGCTGTGAGATGTGGTCCTGGCTCAGGAACTTGAGGGAGGCCAGCTCTTCACTGTCCAGTTGTTCCCCGATATTGTAAAGGAATGCACTGAAATTGAAATCCATGCCTCTTGGAGCAGGGTGGTGTTGTGACCTAGGCCAAAATGCAAAGCTGTGTTCAGGCAAGGAAGAAAAGTGGCTTGTGTGTTATTGAGTGGGACTGTGTCTACCACATGCTGTGGATACAGGAAGAAGAGAGGCAAAGAAAGCAGAGCCACAGACTGTTCAGGGAGGCAGACCAAAGGCTGCTGTCAAAGGCTGCACCAGGGACAGGGCTTCCTGGAGGGAAGGGACCTGCAGCAGACAGGGCAATGCTCAAAGGGAAATTTTTCAAAAGATGGAAGTGAGGCCAAGCATGGTGGCGCACGCCTGTGATCCCAGCACTCGGGAGGCTGAAGCAGGAGGATCATCACAAGTTCAAGGCCAGCCTGGGCTATACAGTGAGTTCATAGCCAGCCTGAGTGGCTGTGAGACCCTGTCTCAAAAAAATCAAAAAAAGTGTGAATATTTTTAAGTAACCCCAAACACTTTGAAAACTTTATTTTTTCCCCTTTTAAAAATACCTTTTCTTCTCAGTTACAGTAGCAGGTATTTTGTGACAATTGAAAATACAGAAAACTAGAAAATGGACGCAGTTAATCATTATCACACACACAGCTACCAATCCGAACTTTTACCAAGCTAGAAACGGGCTGCGCACACAGATACGTATGCGCACTGTCAGGACTTTCCATTTCATGCTGATAGTGAACATTTGCCTTCCAGTAAACACTGTCTGGGGCACATCTTAGTGTTTCTTGATTTATCCTTGCAAACATACCAATGCTTGTTGAGAGCAATCTTTTATGATTTTACTGTTAAGAATAGTATGGCAGTGAAAGACTTTCTCCTTACACATATCCACAATTATTTCCTTAAAGTAAATTGTTAGAATTGGGATCACAAAGCAAAACCTCCTCTCTTTTACTCTGAGTTTATGTCATTGTTTAGACAATGTCTTGGAGGCACACAAAGTCTGCAGGACCTAGCTCTTCCCTGGCAAAAGCCATGGATCACCCTGAAAGCTGGCATTTTCAATACATAGCCAGCCCTAACAACACATGTTCAAAGTACAACACAAAAGCTGCACACACAGGAACAACTGGTCTGCTTGCGCCTGGAGCGCAAGATGCACCGCGGGCCTAGGCACAGGGCCTTGTGCGGCTCTGAGTGACCTGCACAGCTGGGGACCAGCGGCCACACCGCAATGCAGACCCCTGCAGAGGAGGATGACCATTCTGCCTTCTCTTAGGAAATATGCAGCACAATACACAGACTACCAGAGGCCTCAGGTGCATTGTGCTGCAGAAAATCGAGGTGGTACTGCCAGCCGACCCACTGAATCTTGACACCATCCTGGGCATACGGCGAAGGAGGGGGCCAAGCCGGCCCACCTGTCCCACCTGCAGTCCACCTGGCAGAGGAAAGTGCTGGTGGGGAGTCAGGGAGCAGCTCAAGGTGCCCTGGCCAGGAGAGAAGAAGGCAGGAGAGGCGTCATCCCGCTGGGCTCTTACTCGGGCCTGCGTCCTTGAGAAATGAAGAGAACTGGAGAGAACTGGAAACTTGTCTTCCCAAAAAATATCTGACACTTTCACGCACCCCTCAAAAACCAGTCTCAGTGGAAGGAAGAGCAGGGGAGGGCAAGCAGTGCTGCTGGCAGATGGCACCCCACAGCCAGCT
>RJWT010050891.1:0-10788 GCA_004365215.1 Cuniculus paca
TCATGAAGTGAATAGAACAATAACAAATCTGTAATTATAAAATAGTATAATCAATTAATACAAATATATAAATATTAATAAGTTCTGAATTAATTTTAGAAATGAAAGAAAATTTAATTTAAAAATAGATAAAATAGATAAGTTTGATATGCTACTTTCAGATTGAGACATATGAGTTGTCAAAACTAAGTAAGGACATAGAATAACCAAATATTGCAATCAACCTATATAAATTATCCTTCAAATGAACAATTCTTAAAATATTTTTTATTTTGTTTTCTCATGGAATATCAGAATATACATCTTGTGCTGTATTTGGCCACAAAGAAAATTATACTGTATTTTAAAAAGTAGAAGTTTTTTTGAGACTATATTTTTTATAATCAATAAAATTAGAAAATAAATATCTAATTATGTAGGATACATGAAATATTATATTTTTTATTATTTAAGGACAGCATTGAAAAATAAGACCACTTTGTAAAAAAGATTAATAAAAGTGATGTGATTGAATAAAGATAAAAGTTGAAAATAATAAAATAGAAAACCAAACAATAATGAAAAGAGAAAAATGAATCCCAAACTGGTTCTTTTGAAGATTAAATAATAGATTCGATCATAATGAACCTGAAGAAAAACTCCAAAGCAGAAATATTTATGCAAAAGGAAAACAAGTAGATAGGTATTTGCCTTTCCTGAGATAAAAATATTTTATAAACCCCCCAAATCAAATTATATTGGCATTAAAATAGAGAAATCAGTAAAGAAATAGAGAAAATATAAATACAAGCAGCATAAATGAAAAGTTATAAACATGGTGTTTCAACTCAGTCAAGAATGGACGTTATGATTAGATTTCAAATGTTCCTCAAAGGCTCCATATAGTAAAGGATTGGTCACCATCTTGTGGAATTTTTAAGAGATGGGGCCTAGTGAAAGGAGTTATGTCACCGATGGCATGCCTTTATTGAGGATATTGGGACATGGATCTTTTCCTGTCTCTCTTTGCTTCCCAGTCACTGATAGACATCCTCTGCCACACATGGAATCTGTGATGTACTGTGTCACTACAATCCAAAGTAAAGGGGCTAAGCCAATTTGTCTGAAACTTCTGAAACTACAGTTGTTTATCTCAAGTATTTTGTCACAGTAATGGAAAGAAAGCTGACTAACAGAGATGATTTAAATTTTGGTGATGGCTCATTTACTCTTAAATTTGGAAGAAAATAAAATTGAAATGGTTTATCAAATCTTAAAGCCCAGATAAATTAAGATCTAAATGTAAAGCAAAATCAAATTTCTTCATGGAAATGGAGGATACTACGTATATAATCCAGGGGGCAGGGAACTTCTCAAGCAAGACTGATAGCCAGAAACTACAGACCTTCGAATAAAGCAACAAGGTTTAGCAACAAGGCATTTAAAAATAATAGTGTTAAGATATCTTGAAGGCCAAAAACCAAAGCAATCAATGCCAAAAGCTCACTAAAAAGTTGAGATTGAGAGGTAAAGATTATTTGTGTGTCACCAAAAAATAATTATTTGTGTGAGACATTATAGATAAAAATGGATAAAAGTAAAAATGATTAGAGATCAAAGAGCTATTGAATTGGCTCAGGGTTTATCTGTTAAGTCAAGATAGATGATTTTTAAAAATTTTTATAAAGCAACAAACCTTAGTAAAATTTTCCCCAAGGAAGCTTGTCAATATAGAAAATGTAACAAAATTTATTCTTGAATAATTTTTAAGACCATGATTTTAGCCTTTATTTAATAATACGCAGCTGAGACTTCTGTAATATTTCAACACTAAAAAGACAACCATAAATATATGTATATGGTACTGTAATGGTGTAGTATTTTATGTTTATGGATACTGACCAAGGCTTCCTAAATTTTATGGTATCCAAACTAAAAAAGATCACAGAAATTTTATAGGTGTTTATAATATACTACCAAGAGACAGTACTAATCCATGACATGCTGTACTGTAGTGACACAAGGAATGATAAGTGATTGAGAAATGATTGTCATCAAAAATATCTGAGATAGTGCTGGGGTTGTAGAGCAGTAGTAGAGTGCTTGTCTATCACGTGCAAAGCCCTGGTTCAGTCTCCACCCAGCATGAATTTATTGTAATATGTACATTTATTGTAGTATTGTTTCCACAATTTTTGTTAATATTTTCTTCAGCCTGAATTTAGCATACTTATTCAGCAAACATATATTTAGTATATATTTAGTGCCTACTTAGTACTAAGCAGCCATGTCTTACACCCATTAATCATTTGCAGTTCAGTGGAGTAGGAGTTAAATATTACTGCATATCTCACAGAAGGTATTTCAACCTGTGGGTTGTAGAGTATAATATGTATGTATTGGATCTTTGTGCAATTTTAGTCATGGAGCTCCAGTGCTATATGAGATTATTTGTACAGTACGTTAGCTGAATTTATCCATCTAAATTTCAAATCTCAAAACTTTATATCTAATTTTTAATGCATTAAACTTGTCAGTGATCAGAAGTAAAACCTTTGAAACTTAAAGGGCCACTTGCATTCGTGGGTCTTATTACAAACCTTGTCTTTATAGAAGTACTCAAAGAGCTGTTAATGAGGGGTGCGATGTGAGATTCTTTCAGATGTAAGCAGGCATTTGGGGCTGACAGAAGACTTATCAGGAGCCAAAATTTTCAATAAATGTTAGTAAGTCAACTGGAGATTCTACAACTACTTCTATTACACTATAAAGACTTGTGTATGTGTATTTTAAAACCACAACAATTAGCACCATTAAGTTCCAGATCTTTTAGGTAACAGAAATGTGTATAGATAACTCATTCAACCAAAATTTATGAATGTGGTACACACTTTTTTAGAAGATTGGAATACACCTGGAGCAAAGCAGTTGTCTGTGCCATCATAGAGCTTATACTCTAGTTGAGGAAATGCAGGCAAGTGACAAAAATCATGATAAACAGTCAGGTGTAGTGCATTAGAAAGTGAGAACTATATGAAAACATAGAGCAGAGTACGATGGAAGTGGGTGTTTGTAAAATTTCTTTAAGGATTTTAAAAAGAAGTTAATAAAAGAAGAGATAAATAACCAGGTATACCTTGGTTTGCTGTAGGTTGGTTCATGCCTTTTTGGTGTAATCAATTAAAATTTTTATATATTAAAATGTACAGTGTTTTGATAAATTGCATCAGTTTTGCCATGTGTATACAACAAAGTTTCTTTTGCTACATAAACAGCTCTAACCAAGTTTTTATTCTGAAATTATGCTTTAATTAGTTTTCTGTTTAAGTTGTTTCAAAATATTTTCTCATGATGAGTTTTAAGAAATTTAAAGTGTAGCAGGTAAACTGAGTTTTGACATACCATAGAAAGGTGATGTAGACTAATGAGAGATCATAGATTATGTAAACAAATATTTTATGTGAGATCATAGCGCTTATATTATAAAGATCTAAAGTCTGTTCAGAAATTTAGACATGCTCAAGTTAGAAGAAAATGTCAAGAGAAAATTTAGATTAAATGAAAGACTTAACTGCTTCTTAAAAGAGGTAATCTTGTATTTCCATCAGGTGTATATATTTAGAAAGGGAATTATTCTGAAATTTTTGATAGATACTCAACTAAATAACGTAAGTAGTAGTTTGATGCTCCCAAATGATGTCTTCTGGTGAGTGCACTTAATTCAGGACTGCACATAAATGGAACATTATTTCATTTTTAATCTGGATTGCATGTTGTTATGAATAGAATCTGTATTTCTTTGAATTCCACCATCCTGTGTCTCTACTGGTATTCTTAAGGTCAATTAAGCACAGTAAATAAACCACTCAGCAAGCAACCCAAATTGCCATCTTCCTGTCTGATGTAGCTAACAGATTCTAAGCAAACTCCAAATTCTATGTTAAACTTCCTAATAGATATCTTACTGGACTGAAGAGCTTTTGGAAGCAAAATAAAATAATCATCTAAAGTCGAATGTTTTGGGATCAAGGTTACTAGGTCAACACTAAATTTAAAACCAGTTTGAGAAACATTCTTAAATGACACTTGGAAATTATGGCTAAGGGTCAGGCTGTTCCATGTGATGCTGCTCAGATCCTTTGATGCTAAAGGTCTACCAGTGACTCGCGTGTAAGATATATTTTTAAAAACATTAACCGTGATTTAAAGTAGCAAGAGACAGTGCTCAGGCCAGGGAAAATAAAGTCTCCCTCTCCAATTTTTTGGTTGAAATGGTTTGAGTTCAGTAATTTTATTGAACCTGAAAAAATTATTATTAATATCTGTCTCCACAAAAGAAAATAGGGAAGCTGGCCTCTGTCAATTCTTGTTTAGGAGTTTCTGAAATATTTTGAGAGTGCAAGAAAACCATGGATAAAATCCATACCAATTAGAGATCTTGTGTGTTTGGAACCATTTAAAAATGTTGTGCAGGGCTCAAAGGAATTAGTAAAGCCTACTGCAGGACAGCTATATTATTAATCTCTAAAGAGAATTGATACCAGATGTTCACACTGCCCAAAGGATACCTCAGTGTTTGTTATAATCAGGGTTTGCAAGGGAATAGGTTTAATACAGGACCCATAATTTATAGAATTATGTTATAACATTTACCCAAAAAGTCAAATGCTGAAGAGTGCAGGAGATCTGTCCATGCACTAAAGACTGAAAGAATTCAGGACCTCATCTGAGGGCCTGTATCCATGGCAATGTCCTACATGAGACCAGCTGAAGATCTAGAGCCCATGGCAATGTCCTCCATGAGTTCGGCTGGAGGCCTAGAGCCCATGACAAAGTCTCATGCAAGACTATATCAAGGATCTGTACTGGGAAGGCCCAAAGGTCAGTGGTGGAAGCTAGAAAGTGCACCAGCAGGGTGAAAGAGCTGTGCCACCAGGCTGACAGATCTGCACTGGAGCCAGGAAGTAACTGCTCAAGGTAAGGACGAGAGCTCCCCCAGGAGAACTGCAGCCATCCTCAGCAGCAGCGAGGACCTGAGCTCCTCCAATGATGAGAACAACTGAGGTCATTATCAGGAAAACCAGCATGACAGTCTTCTCCAGGAGAATCAACACATATCGTCTTCCCCTCCAGTTCCTTTTATGCTATTGTCAGCAATCCTCAGATGTGCCTTACACACTAAGAACCATGCTGATTCAGTTTAGCTGGGTATTACAAGTTGACCATTAGTTAACCCACCACAGTATTCTTGACAGTCTTTAGTCATACTGTCCTTAAATAGACTCAAATGTCTAAAATGATTGTGGGTAATAAAGCTGCCTGGATTCTATATTTGAAATTACCAACGAATGTTTTTGAAATAATGCACTTTTTTCATAAGCAAGAAAATAAGCCTATATTGGGTTGATATTTGTAAAAAAAAATTGCTTAGAGTAGTAGAAATTATTTGCCTGTTAAAAAAATGTTTTTGTTGCCCCAGTGATAGGCATATTCAAACTAAGTGATTTCTTCTTTCCAAAGGAAATTTATTTTTCACAGTTCTGGAAGTAGGGATATGACTGATTCAGTTCTTGATGAGAGACCCTTTCTGGCTCCAGATGGTCAATTATCTTTTTTTTTTTTTTTTTTTTTTTTTTTTGCGGCACCAGGGATTGAACTCATAACCTTGTGCTTGCCAGGCAGGCGCTTAGGCCACTAAGCTAGATCCCCAGTCCAATATCTTTTTTTTTTTCATTAAATTTTTTAATTGTGGTAAAATACATGTAACATAATTATCATATTGACAATTTTAAATGTAAAGTTCAAGGTCATAAAAAATGCTGCTATGCAACCATCACCCTGTCTACCTCCATAACTCTTCTCACCTTGTAAAATTAAACAAGAGCATCCCTTCTTCACCTTTCCCTAGCCCCTGGTAACCACCATTTCTTCTGTGATTTTTGACTACTCTAAGTGGGAAGTTATTGTCTTTTAGTTAAATTGAATTTTGTTGTTAAATTAAGAAGCAGATTATATTTTCTTAATTCATTTAAGAAATACTTCAATGAGCTAGGTGTTGAGCATATATTAATACAATCACAGTCTTACAGTGCTTAGTGAAAGAAGCAAATATTAATTTTAAACTGTCTATATCAATCTGTAGTTGCAAATCAAGAGACATGACGTGAAGCAAAAATACTTGTTAATGAGAACCTAACCTAAAATTAAAGCTCTGCATTCATTTCTTCAGCTGTATTTATGCACCTTCGTGTCAAAAAGCAAAAAGTATTACAAGGATCATTTACAGCATTACACCTGTCACCCTTAGTTTGTTAGACCACAGGGCAGACACAACAACAAACAAAAATACATTGTAAATTATTTTTAAAATTTATTTTAGTCTTTGTTCACGTATCATTTCTATTCAACATCATTAGGAGCATTTGAGTAATGCTTAGTATTTTTGCATGTTTATGTATTTTCATATAATGCATTTTATTGCAGATATTCCAGAAAAAGAGTATTGTAACTTTTAAAGAAATTTGGAAAACAAAGAAATGTGAGATGAATGGGAGCAATACCTAGAATCCAGATATCTTATCACAAACACCATTCTGTTCTGTAGCCATCAATCTGTTTTATAATCCTTTCCTGCCAGGTATCTAAGAATAGTAGCCTTTGTTTACTCTCTTTTTTTCTTCACTGTGCTTTTTAACCTAACTCTAATTCCTAAATTCATCAGTGTCCTTTCAGAGTTTATTTAATTTGTTCTTTCTATAGATTTTGACACTGCCCTGTGCCTTCAACCTTAAACATTTTTGTCTATGGAATCTGTCCTTGTCCTGTTTCTTGAAATACTCTTTTACTTTCTTCCACTACTCACTCCTCTGCTCAACTTTTAAATATCTGTCTGATTAACCTCTCTCCTTATAGTCATCTCCTATATATCCTTCTCCATAACCTTGCTTGTATGTTCTGATGACTTTCACATCTGTATCTCTGGCTTTGTTCTGACTTCTAAGCCTGCATATCACTTTATCCTTAAGTAGTTTCACAAGAAACTAATGTTCCTATTGTCCCTATAAAAATGTGTGTGTGTGGCATGATGTAGCCAATCATATAAGCTTGAATCCTAGTAATAATTTGATGCTTTTCTTCTCCTTCACTGTCCCACATGTATAGTCATCAAAATTAATGAATTCTACTCATCAGCTGTATTTATGGACCTTAATCTCAACAATCTCAATAATCTCTTAATCTCAAGAATCTTTCCCGATTTCCAGTCTTACTGCAAATGTTTTCATTTAGAGCAGTAGCAATTCTGTTCCAGTATGTAGTCTTCCCCCGATACACTTGTTGTCATGCTCCCTCTTATTCCTCACCTTGCAGCCCACTTCTAGACTCATCTTCCTAATACACATATAATCAGATCAGTAATCTGTTCAAAAGCCTTCTGGTGGGTCCCACTCATCATGTCATCCAAAATGTCCCAGCAACAGTGCCACCTCCATTTAGAACTCCTGATTGTCTTGAAAATAAAATGAAAAAGTAAAGTAACTGGCAACCAAATTAAAATTAATGCTTGAATAGTACATTGCATTTTAATTTTATTAACATTTCTCATCTTTGTAAAGTTTAGAATTATAGATCTGTGCTAATTTAATCTATCTTCTGAACTTCCTAATTTTTTTAAGCTTCTTAATTTTTATGACACATATTTTCAGTATCACTTTTGTTTCAGGTACAACTTAATAAAGCTGAGTGAAACATGGAGGAGTGTTTGCTGAACCCAGTGGTTTTCTTTTTGTCGTAATTATGCGAATCCTTTTGTCTTGACTAAAATAGTTTGCCTCACGAGATTATTTCCTGTTTCCAGTAATGAAATCATGTCATCCACATAAAAGGGATACTTGCCTTCATTTTTGCAATGACAGGAAGGCAGAAATGTAATAAATTCTCAAATAATATTAAGCAATCAAATCTAAGGTTGAAAATGCCTAAGAAAATGTTTTCCACTGATTGAGTGAGGATGGTAACTTCATAGAGTTTCCACATAATCAGTTTTAGCCAGAGCTAAATCTTCGCTACTTAAAGCTGCTAAACTTTACATTGATTTTAGTATTTTCATCAATAAAGTAATAAATAATATAAACGTGGTTAGTAGAAAAATTGCAACTTTAAAATTGTTGCTTATCTACATATTAAATCAAGACTAGAATCTGCAGTTTGTTCTTTTAAAATTTCAGTTTCTTGTTCAAGGTGATACACTGAGCAGACACATTTGGTTATTTCCCTGCCTCCCAGAGACCTCTTTAAAATGAGAGTCAAAAAAAGAAGAGGAAGAGTAAAGGAAAGAGAAGGGTCCCACTGCGAAGAGAACTAGAGTAGGATAAAGGGTGTTGAGGAAACAAGGAAGTTTAAACAATTTTTCCAAGAAAAAAAATGATAGAAGTGCATTAAAGGGTGTGACTGATTAGAGAAAGCTACAGTCCATAATATGTACAAGAGTTTTTGCAGAGATGTCCAGCAGAATTACAAAGGAGCTTGGAGCTCTGAATTGATGAGAGAAAAACAGAGTGCTGACAACAAAATGCCTAACTGAAAATCTAAAGAGTAGTTAGATCAATTTTACATCTTCTTCATCTTCATATTTACAATGGTAGTTCATCAACTGTCTACAAGAAAACAATCTAGCAAGACTGCTTTCTTAAGATATTAACGGCTTGCTTGAGAGAATTGGGCTGCTACTGAGGTGCGGTACTGCAGAGTAAACCATCCCCTTTCGGGTATTGAGGGAACCCTCATCTCAAAGCATGACTATGTTCCTAGAGCTCCCAGATAGCTTTTCCATTTACAGGCAGACCTTGCTAGGAGACAAACTCACTTTATCTGATAACAGAGAAAACCTGTATCAGACAGGTAGTATAACTGACCCAGGCCTGTTGTATTCTAAAATGGGACTGTAGGTTAAGGATCGCTACAGATATAAGAAAGAAACCCCAGCTTGAAAAAACAAAAGCGAAACAAAAAACAAACAAAAAACAAGATAAGGGAGCAGTTTCCCCAGAGGAAGCAAAGATGTTTTGGAACATACTAGAAAATGTAAAATAAAACAACCATCTCTATCTAATTCATGTTCTCAGTGGTATTGAAAGGCGTTTTATTTATAAAATAAGAAGAAAAAAGAGAGACCAAGAATAACATGAAAAAAATCATCAAAACAAATACTACAATGCCATTTATATAAGATTTTAAAAAATAAAAGCATTACATGTTATTTATGGATAGACATGTAGAAAATGAGTCAGAGCAAGTGTGGGAGTGATACATAAAACCATTATTTTCGGAGCATCCGGAGATATGTGAGTAGAGAGAAAGTTGGAGTCAGATCTGGCTATAATTAGAACATCTTTCTTTGTTGGAAAAAGAGAAAAAAAAATCTGAAACAAATATAGAAAATAATGTTACTATTTGTTAAATCTAGGTAACTAATTACCTACTTTTGCCTATTCTTGAAACACTTGTAATTAAAAATTCAAAAGTTAAAATCTTGAATTACAGAAAAAATTTGTACACTGTATAATAGTTATGACCCAAATTAAAATAAAAATAAATGTGGCACTCATTTTAATAGTGATGCAATAAAAAAACAAAGTATTATTATTGTTTTTTTACTTCAGGCATCATGGGATTATGACAATCAGACTGTGGAGAAAGAAATACTATCCTGTCTTTAAAAACTTTGCTCTTAGCAGGAGGTATATTGCATAATAAAACGAATGTTTTTTTTTATTAGTTTTCTGCTCTTAGAATCTATAGGAAAATACAGAAAACTTAATTATGCTTGGTACTGGAATGGAGGAGAAAGCAGGTAAAGAGAGGATGAGGGCGCTAAAGTAGTTTCTTGGGTTGTTTTTTTTTTTTCCCCAGTGCTGGGGATTGCATGCAGTGCCTTTGCACTGAGCTACATTTCCAGCCCTTTTAGAAATTTTTTAAAATTTTGAAACTGGATCTCAGTAAGTCACTAAGTTGCCTAGCTTAGACCCAAACTCGAGATCCTCTTGCCTCAATTTCTAAGAGTGTTGGGACAACAAAGGCAGTTTTATAGAGTGGGATATCAACCAGTATCATCTCAAGCTATGGGAATTTATTTTTCGTGAGTCATGTAGTATTTTGGAGCACCTTTTATGTAGCAGACATTATTTAAGTCTACCTAATGGGATCTTGCTACACTGGCTAGTCTGATCTTGAATTCTCGGGCTCATATAACCCTTCCATGTAGGCATAAGTTTAGGTAGTTGGGAATACATTGGTGTCATAGTTACTTTTCTCATTGCTGTGACAAAATACTGGATGCCCAAAGTTAAGAGAGGAAAGATTTATTTGTCTCAGAGTTTGTAGAGGTTTCAGTCCTTAGTTGGCTGGCTCCAAGGCAGGGCAGTATGGCAGACAAGCATTGCAGAGGGGACACAACACAGTTCATGGCAGGCAGAAGGCAGCAAAGCAAGCAAGCAAGGGGCAAGATAAGCCTCTTTCTGTCTCTTATATTGTATCTAGGCTATTGGGATTAGGGCAGTGCCAAGCCAATCACCCACCATTAATCCTAGCACCCTGAGCCCTAGCATTGCACCATAAATCAGTCACATGCTCTAGATTCAGCCACCTCTGAAAAGCCCCTCCTATGACTGCATGAGGCCTTGGGGGAACATCTAGACACAGTTTTAATAATTGATGATGAAAACAAATTCCTTTTTAAAATTGAATTTGCTTTCTAGTTAAGGAGGTAGACATTACTAAATGAGATTTGAAAAAAATGAAAAATAATGTAAG